>NAGG01000638.1:0-98275 GCA_003031705.1 Calonectria naviculata
CAGCCCAAAACGGCCAAACGTATAATTCGATAAATTGGGAATTCGGTTTGACGATCTTCGTCATTGCTCAGCCGCAGAGCCTCTCCCCCACTGCGCCTGGCACCTCAGCCACACGAACAAGCGGCCCCCCCCCCCCACCGCTGCTGATTGGTCCGCTCGGACTCGACAGCTCGACCTCGGACTTGGTCAACGGTAACAGCCGCGCCTGGTCTATTCCCGCCCGCAGAGGCTCATGGCCTCGCATTGTGCATCCCGAGATTGCATCTCAGCTCTGCCGAACGTCGTCTGAACCCCAGAAGATGGATTGCGGGTGAGAATTTAGCGGCGGCACTAAACGGCAGACTGTGTTTTCTGGAGTGGGTAACTGAATCACGGACTCCGTGAGGCTTGACCTCGGACTTCGATTTGCGAATGGGTCTTGGTGATCCTTCTGAATGGAAGCGTGGGTGGCTTTCTCAGCTGTGCTTGACGATGCCTTGGTTTAATCGACATGCATGTAAATATATAATTGAGGATTCACCCAGCCCAGAATGCATTCATTCAGCCTTGATCCCCATCGGCCTTACTCCTCCCACCTCATCCTCACATCTTCATCCTAATTTTTATTGTCTACAATCATGTATATTTCCAAGCTGACTGCGGCTGTTGCCGTCGGCGCCTTGGCTCTGGTTGATGCCAAGGCCTGTCCTCCTTTGGGTGCTGTCCTCCCTGCTCCCACGGCCCCCAGCCAGAGCAAAATCGTCAAGAGTGCAGCCGCGGCTGTCAAGAGCGCCATTGAGGAGCAACTCACTTCCCAATTCAACACTTCTGGAATGTCGGTAGGTGTCAAGTCAATCCACGAGGATAACTCGCTCTTCACCTACCACTTTACGCCTCCCAACCCCGGGTCTGGCGTGAAGAAGATTGGCGATGATACCGTGTACCGGGTTGGTAGCGCCTCAAAGGTGTTTACGGTCCTTGCTGCACTCCAGGAGAGCAAGGTCGACATGAGCGCCTCGGTGCTCAAATACCTGCCCGAACTCAACAAGACAACAGGCGACTCGATACATTCTCTGGACTGGGAGAGCGTCACCGTTGGTTCGTTGGCTGGCCATCTCTCTGGAGTTGGTGCAGACTGTAAGTCCCGATTCTCTCAACTTTACTAGTTACATTCTATCTAACACAGGAAAGTGGCATATGACCTCGGTCTTTTTGGATCCGATGCCTGGAAAGCAATGGGACTTCCTGAGTTTTCCAAGAAGAGTGGCCCATCGTGCTCTGGTCTCGAGGGTACGCCTGCTTGCACCAAGGCCGACCTCTTGGACCAGGTCAACAAGCGCCCCCCTGTTTACTCGCCATACACGACCCCTGTGTACTCCAACATTGGAATTTCACTCTTGGGCCTTGTAGTCGAGGCTGCCACCAACAAGACAATTGATGAAGTCATTACTGACAACATTTTGAATGTTGCGGGCATGAAGCACACGTCTACGGGGGAGCCACCTTCCGCCAAGAGCTTGTTCATCCCCGAGGGCGAGTCGACTTGGAATATCAGCACTGGTGTTTTTAACTCGTAAGCCAGCTCTTACAATCAATTTGTAATGTTACTGATACTTAATGTCTTAGGGCTGGTGGCATGTTCTCGTCTTTGAGTGACATGCTGGCTTTTGGCGATGCCATCCTCACCAACAAACTTCTCTCGGCAACGGAAACTCGTCAATGGTTGAAGCCCGTCGTTGGTGTGTCTTCAATGAGCTTCTTGATTGGAAACCCCTGGGAGATTTCCCGCAGCGACAACATCACTTCCGACGGCAGAGTTGTTGATGTGTACATCAAGAGTGGTGATCTCGGCCTCTACACTGTCATGTTTGCCCTTGTCCCCGACTACGACTTGACTATTGCCCTGTTGATGGGAGGCGCTGAAGCTACTTCCAGCAGCCAGCTTTCGTCCATTGCTTTGAGTGCTGTGGTCAAGGGCCTTGTCCCCGCCGTTGAGGCTGCGGGTCGCGCCGATGCCAAGACCGCCTATGTTGGCAAGTACACTGACGCCAAGACCAACTCAAGCCTCACCCTCACGATGGATAGCGGCCCCGGATTGGTCATTTCGGAGTGGCAGGTCCGAGGATACAACGTGCTGAAGAACTACGCAGGGTACTCTCTGGAAACTCTTGTTGCTGGCAAGGTCACCAGCGACTATCCCGCTGATTCGCGTGTTTATCCCACCAACCTTAAGCAGGGTAGCCAAACCGCCTGGCGCATAGTCCTTGACTACGCCACCGACGCCGACAAGGCCGAACTGGACAAGGAGTTGTTCTTCAAGAACGGAGCCTGCGTCACGTGGGCCAGCCAGGATCGACGAACTTACGACTTCCTGAGTCTGGACGAGTTCATCTTCGACAGCAAGGCCAAGACGATTGAGAGCCCAGCTTTCAACGTCACCCTTACCAAGGTAGGCGCGACCCCCTCTAAAAAGTCGACTAGCGCGGCGAGCAGGATGACGGGCGTCTTTGAGACACCCGGGATTGTCCTGTGGACTGCGCTGGTGATGGCCGTGGTGAGCGTGTTCTAAAATGGTTGCAGAAATAGAGGACTAGGACTACGGCATGCACGGATGACCCGACGCGAGGTGCAGGACGCAGGTGGACTTGAGCTGTATATAGAATAGACTTGTAATTATGAGAGACAAAGTGGAAGAATGGGTGTCCAGAAATGTTAGGGATTGCCACTGCGGCATCTGTTTTAGCCCATGTTGCCTCAATTTGTGCTGCTTCTGCCTGATTTCGGGGGCCAAGATGCCTGCTGCTGACCCGGCTCATTAGCTTCTCCCTTGAATTAAACCTACCTCACCCCTAACCACCACCAACAGCAGCGCAAATCCCCCAACTCGTTCTGCCGGCGAGCTGCAGACTCGGCTGAACTGGCCGTCGGAGCTTTCTGACCCACGACTCTTGCGACAGGCGTTCCTCATGCCCATCGCCGCATCGCCAATCAAGCCCTATCGTGGAGCTGAAGGCGCGGCACGTCAGTGTTTCTCAAACGCAGCTGCAGCTCAGCCGCAAGGAATGATGGCTCGCTGAAACACAGACACATGGCCGCCAGGGTCCTCTCTCTCCCTTCACACGCGACCCCAGGCCCGTAGTGACCCGTCCTGACCCGTCCGTCTGTTCTGTGCCTGGTCCGTCTGAAGCCACCCGCAGAAAGGGCTCGCCGGCTTCAGCGGGCGAACTGTAGGGCTGACCAGGCCAATCGTATCATGGACCTGGCAGTTGATTCTGTCCGTGCAACAACGGCCGCCACGAGCGAATCAGGACGCGGCAGGGGTGCGAGACCCTGCGACTAGGGACGGCGTGGGTGGACCGAATCCTGCTCGAGGCCACTCACGTAAGGTCTCAGCCGTGGATCAGAGGAAGGCTCCGCCCCCTGTGACATGCAGCTGTGATGACGGCGAGGCAGCCAGATGGGCGCGGGACTGGGCAGTGAGATGAGAAGATGCAACAGGTGCGTCGGCGCTCGGGAGATGGAAGTCAAGAAGTGCACCATCCCAGTCGTTCTTTATCCCACGCGCGGCCACCCGTGTTTGCGCCTCTCGTTTTCTCTTTCGCTCTCTTCCCACCCAGTTTCTTTTTTTACCCTCACGTCGCCGTCTACTCGATACACGCTCCTTGACCCCTCATTGCTTATTGACTGCGCCCAGTCCTTCGTGCGGTCCGAGTCATCCAAGGGCTAATTAGCCTTGCATTGATTCCCTCGTGTGTGTTTCATTAGCTCCTCTGGCAGCTGTCGTCCCCTCCTTTGAAGAACCAAACCGTTTCCGCGCCCGCGACCTCTTGCTTAATTTTCGAAACCCAACATTACCATCGCAACCTTCTGAGTAATTGCCGCGCCTCTCTCAATGACGGACACAAACCGAACCCACGAAACGGGGTTTCACCACCTGCCCCTCCGCATCCGCGACGTCCGCCAGAGCGATCCCACCGGACTATCCAAGTTTCCCACACTGGGACCGAGAAACGATGCGCGCACCAAGCGAGTCCCCGAGAGCCTCCATTTCGCACCTGGAACTTTTCGCCTGCGCTCGCCCACCGAGTCGTCTATGAGCAGCATCTCTTCCGCCAACCTCCCAGACTCCGCGACAACCCACTCGCTGTCGACTCTGGCCAGCCCCATCAGCACCAGTTACGCTAGCGACGTTCAGGACCTATTCGCCGCCGCAACCCTAAACGACTCTAGACCAACAAGCCGCATCTGCCACCGTCACCAGCCCTCAACGGGAACCTGCTCCACCTTTGTCAACGACGAAGATGACGGCGCCATTGTTACCGGCTACCCGGACTTTGAGCTCAAGATCCGCCAATTAAACGAGGAAACCCAACGCCCCGCGCCCATTCGCACCGAGGAAGCGCAACCTATTACTCCCGTCACCGAATCGCCTGTGAAAGAAGAAGACGCTGGTACCGAAATTGATGTCGAGTCTGTCGACCTCGCAGACGTTGAATGTGACGGAAACACTCAGAGATGGGAAGGAAGCTCAACGACATCCGAAGACTTATCCAGCGACGATGCCGATCGTTTGCTGAGCTACGCCCTTCAACTGGTATACGGGATTGACATTAACGAATCCTCCATCTCTCGAGCCACCGCGCAGGGCCTTGTGGCCAACTTTGTCCAGGACATCGACAAGCACATCTGGAAGGCTCCCTCAGACACACAACTCTCACACAGCATGTCGACTTCAAGCTCATCATCAACTCCATCCCAGGAAGGGACCGGAGGCGATAGGCGGGGAGGCAAAAGAAAGAAGCAAGGGAAGCGAGAGGATGATGGAGATGAATTCAGCGACGGAGAGGGGTCTGGCTTTATGCCCTCAAAGCGACCGCGACCCAACCCAAGGGACGATGAGAATCTGCGATTGAGCTGTCCTTTTAGAAAGCGAAACCCTCACCGATTCAATGTGAGAGATCATCACAGCTGCGCCATGACTTATTTCCCCAAGTTTGCGGAACTAAGGTGGGTTTTGATCCGATGCGGGCGACATGAGTGATGAGGGACTAACGTGGGGGCAGACAACATATTGTCAAGCAACACAAGCGGGATGACCCGACGGCCTTTGTTTGCGACCGATGCAACCGGGACTTTTTGACCGGAAAGGAGCTTCGGGACCACCGGCGTCTACCGAAGGAGCTCATGTGCGATATTACTGACCACGATGTGGAGAGTGGCATCGACTCATCAACGGCCACTAAGCTGCTCAGCCGCAAGCGGGCAAGCGGTGCATCGCCGGAAATTCAGTGGAGAGAGATTTGGAACATCCTCTTCCCCGACGATGAGGACCGAGCGATTAAATCATATGGTAAGTTGGCTTGAGAGTTGAAAAATGCTGGAGCCTGGCTAATTGGACCAGATTTCACACCCGTCATTGAGCATTTCGAGCTCTCTACGAGCTATTTCACTTCTTTCCAGCTGCTTCAGGATTCTCTCCGTGATAAGATTTCCAACCCAGCGACACTCGAGACATTATCGATGAAATTCCACCAATGCTTCATGGAGACTATTGAAAAGTGCATCGCCGACGCGCAGAGCATGCCATACACCAACAGAAGCAACAAGAAGGGCGAGATTATGAAGGCTCAAGCACCTCAGACCCTCGTCCAAAGGAAGAGCAGAGACATCCTCCCTCGCCCAGATTCGGGTGTGATGATGGATGACGGCTCCGAGGAGAGCGGGAGCGTCATGATGGGGCTTGGCCACAAGGACAGCGTGAGAACTGTCAAGGGCGCTGCTAGACGGGGCAGCAGCCAGGTTCCCGAGACGGTGCGGGAGACGCTGCCACCAACTACAATGCCCAGCCACTTTGACGAGTCACTGATGCCGCAAGCATCCCTGGCACCGCTGGGACTCACATCTGGGTCGATGGATCCAAGCACAATCCAGGCATGGAACAACGGTGTGATATGTCCGCCCATGGACAATGGGGCGCTAAGCATCCCCGATCATCTGTTGCAGGGTGGAGGGATGACACCGCAGAGCGAATATTGGCTACCGCACATGTACCCACCTGGGTTTGACACGATGGGCAATGGCTTTACGGGATTCAACGGGCAATGAAATGAAAAAGGCAAACGAGGATGGAGATGAGATGAGACCAGGCTGTGCCTGTGTGTACCAACAGTAATAGTTGTAATGATTAAGTGCGCTGTGCGGCACGTCTAATTCTTGAGACATGCATCGAGATAATTCGATCGTGGCAATGACAAAAGCAATAATATCCATGTTTATGATCCGATGGCTTCGGCTGCCCCGCACCCCGCCTTGCCCGCTTCCGATTACGCAGTGAGACGATTGAATGCTAGGCCGTTTTGGCTTCACATATCTCTCATCAACACTGCGAAGCTTGATTACCCCAAATTGCAGAAACAGGATTTACCGTCTTGCCCGTTTTTTAAAGACCCGGAAAAACACAGCACGCCATGGCTTCCGTTGCACCTCCGCTGCTGGCATCCCGAGTGACTGTACGTCCCGTCCCGCCGTGTCTCGGGTAATTTGAGCCAAAGACATGCGCATGGCCGCCCCCAGCGCATGAAAGACATGCTAACCATGTATTCTTAAAAAAAACTTTTAGCTCGCGAATGGCTTGACCATCCCGCAGATCCAGCTGGGCCTGTACATGATGTCCGGCCGGGAGGCCAAGTCGTCGGTCAAGGACGGGCTGAGCATCGGCTATCGGGGCTTTGACTGCGCCCAGATGTACCACAACGAGCGAGAGGCCGGCAAGGCCATCCGGGACTACCTCGAGAGCGAGGACAACGCCGCCCAGGGCCTCACCCGCGAGGACATCTTTTACACGTCCAAGCTGGCGTCGAATGAGACGTCGTACGACGCCGTGCGGAGGTCCATCAAGCAGTCCGTCGACGACTGCGGCCTCGGGTACATTGACCTGTTCCTGCTGCACAGCCCCTACGGAGGCAAGACGGCTCGCCTGACCAGCTGGAAGGCCCTGGAGGACGCAGTCAAGGCCGGCGAGGTCAGGATGGCCGGAGTGAGCAACTACGGCAGCGCTCATGTGAGTACAAAAAAAACCGCCGATCATTATGGATGAGCGCTCTAACGGACCGTCCAGATTGAAGAGTTGATGGCTTCAAAACCCACGGTGCCGCCCGTCATCAACCAGATCGAGGTTCATCCCTTCAACACGCAGACGGGCATCCGCGAGACGTGCGCCAAGCACAACATCACCATCGAGGCATACGCCCCTCTAGCCCGGGCCATGCGCATGAAGCACCCCAAGATTGTGTCCCTGGCCCAGAAGCACGGCCGCACCCCGGCCCAAATCTTTGTCAAGTAGGTCGTCCGCACGGCCATAGCTCCCTGACTTATAGATAAGAATATTGACTATATGGGCTTTTATAGATGGTCGCTGCAGCACAACTTTGTGACGCTGCCCAAGTCGACGCGCCAGGAGCGCATGATTGAGAACGCCAGCGTCGAGACCTTCCTGCTGTCGGACCAGGAGATGGCAGACTTGGACGCGCTGGACGAACGGCTGGTGACTGACTGGTGCGTATCCCGTTGGCAAAATGACTGGATTTAATTTAGGCATATTAACAGGAACTAACTGTTATTCAGGGATCCCACTGAGGCGCCTTAGAATGGCTCCTGCTTGTGGTTCGCTCCGCTTGCTTCCCTCCCCCACAGCGATATGAAGGCTCATAAGATATCAAGGAAAGGACATTATATACAACATGATCAAAGTAGCTTAATACCGGACGTAAACAACACACAAACACAAATAGCCATCCCCCCACGTCCCCTATAGTTTTGACTTGATCATGCCTCGGGAGGGCAATAGCTGCTTGACCAAGCCCTGCACCTCGCTGGCCACACCCCATGAAATTTCGTAGCCTCGCCCCCCGGCGCCGTAGGCGTGGACGACGTGCTGCCTCGTCTTCTCGGGGCCGACCCTGGAGTCGATCTCCACCCTCATGCCGCCCTCCCGGGCCGGGCGTCGTCCCACCACGTCCTTGATGACTTTGATGTCGGCGGCTGAGTGAGACCCCGCGGGCTTGTTGCACGCCTCGGGGATGATGCCCTGCGCGGAGCTCAGAAGACGGTTGCGGACTTCGAGCGACGGCTCGGTGCTCCAGTTGCCGGGCTCCTTGGTGCCGCCGACAATGGTGCCGCCGTTGAAGGAGCGGGGGATGACGAAGCTCCAGGTGCCGTCTGCGTTTTGCGTTGTGATTGTCTTTGTAGCAGATGAGATGTTTGTAAGAACAATTTGACCTATGAAGGATATTAGTTATCAGTCATTCTTCCATCAGAGATTGGCTCGTGGTATTAAAACCACTGCCAGAAGGAATTAAATGACGAACCTCTGATCGGGAAAGACTTGGGATCTCCGAATCCCATTCCACTGGCATTGACGACGACTTTCACGTGAGGACCCCAGCTGTACGGCTCCCACTCGCTCTTGAGGTCGATTTGCAACGTCTTGCCTCCCTGCAGGATGAATTTACGGAGCAGGCTTCCGCAATATAAAGGTGAGTTGATGCAGTAAGTCTGGTACTCGAACCCGAGCTTAATGCCCTCGGGAAGCTCATTATCCGAGTACTTTCGGTAGCCGGACAGACCGGTCTCCTCAGCAAAACTCTGGGCGTCTTGCGCATCGTACTCTGGAGGCGGGGTTCCGAGATATTCGACGCCCAGAAGCTGGGTGATGCCGACAAAGGGTTCGGCTTCCCGATGGCGCTTCAGCTCGGCAACCGTCTGCTTGAGCCACTTGGCCTCGCGGCGCAGCTGCGGTGTTGATGCGGGGATGGGCCGCACATGGGCGCCGGCCCACATGGAAGCGTAGTCGGCAGAGTGCTGGACCGGGGCGCCGGGGATCGAGGTTGGCCATTCTCGGGACACCAGGAGGACGTCTGTGGATGC
Source organism: Calonectria naviculata (assembly GCA_003031705.1). Lineage (NCBI taxonomy): Eukaryota > Fungi > Ascomycota > Sordariomycetes > Hypocreales > Nectriaceae > Calonectria > Calonectria naviculata. Next base: position 8,905 of record NAGG01000638.1, read on the forward strand.
TGAGGCGTTGAGCTCCGAGAGGAGAGCCTGGATCTTGAGGGCGCTGGTAAGGCCGATGACACCGGCGCTGTGAGCAATTGTGTTAGCGTGGCCGTGGACGAGACCACCGATTCAGTCATCTTACCCCACAACAACGATGGTAGGATTGAGAGGAGACATTTCGACGAAGATTTGTTAAATTAATATGCTATAGAAAACTTGAAGACGTAAAGAAGAGTGATGCGGAGATGTGAACGACACCAGGTGCGCACTCTTATCAAGTTATATATCTGGTTGCCGCCTCCGATCGCGGGACCAACATTAGCCGAGCGGTAAGGCTGGATCAAACAAGTCGCACGATGATAAGTACAAGTAGGACTTGAAAAATGCCTATCATGACACACGGGAGTGCTATCTCTGAAAGCGCCTCTGCCCGGTGGCCATGTAGCACGAGAACAAAATGGCCAACTAACGGTGTCGGCCGCCGATTCGCAGAGACCGGACGTGGCCGGAGCGGGGCCGTTGAGGAGGCGCGGAGACCAAAGTCCATCCAGTCAACGGGCGTGGCTTACCCTACACCAGGCGGGGACCAAACCCCGCGCAGTTCCGACTCATACGCTTTGTGGCTCATCTGACGATGGAGGTACTTGGTTTGATCTAGGAAGTACTGATAGGAACTCTACGGTTGCTGTTTTTATGCCCATTCGGATTTCAAGAGGCGGGGACGTTGGACGTGGAGCAGGGCTTACTACATCATCCAGCTTGGCTTGAGTTGCGGTCAAATGCCACTCTCATTGTAAATGTACTGCGTGGCTATTGGTTCTTCCCAAGTGAATCTTTCATATAATAAAGCTCTCGCAAAAAAAATAATGACAGAAAAAGTCATGGTAAAAAAGGCATTGGACTACGAGCAGTTTTAGCTTCACAGCAAGTTTGGGTCTCATAATCGTAAAACAAATCCTTGAAAAGAAGAGTCGGCTTTCATTAACTAACGTCTCCAAGAAAAACCGCTGTACCTGAAAACAGAACCAACTTATGCCCGTCGCTCATTCACCATTACATCATAGCAGCCATACCTAATAACTCCCACGTCGTATACCAATTTTAAGGATCCCAATACCAGCATAAAACACCCCCAAGCACAATAGCTTTAACCAAAACGAAACAACCATCATGAAAATCGTGGCCTAGGCTGTTTTCACAGAGACGAACCGTTGGTGTACATTTTGACGACCAGGTTCACAGAATCTCGACACATTGGGCAGCTTGCACTCTCGTGCAGGAGATGGCTTGACTCCCACTGTTGCATGCAGTCGAGGCAAAATTGGTGTCCGCACCCGGTGATCACGTTGACGTCGTTCTCGTAGCACATGGGACACTTCCGGAGTGATTTTTCTTGCTCCAGCGCATCGTTTGCAGCTTGGAGCTCGGACTTGATGGCTGCCATCTTTGCTGACATGGCCGCGAGCTCTTCTTGGAGGGTGGGAGGCCCAAAGACGAGCAACTTCTCAGATAGTTGCTCATCCGAACCGGGTGTGTTGTCCGTGTTGTCTGAAGACGACGTGGCTGTCTGAGTGTTTGCCATGGTGGCATCTGCCAACGAGTTGGGTGGGGAGTCGTCGGTCAAGTTGAGTATGGAAACGAGTTCCTCTTGACTGTTGCGAGCCATTTCTGCGCGAACCCACTCCATGGATGGACGTGGGCCTGATCCATAGGGGCGCAGTTGCTCTTCCGCCATGTTGTGCGCCGGAGAATATTTGAGATGCCCATACAGGGCGTTCACGCTGCCAAAGATGGTGTCGCACTCATCACAGTGCAGGATGGCAGTCGAATCCCAAGGGTCCACAATGCTGTACTCGTCCAGTCTATCGTGAAGGGGCGCAGTGAGGATGTGGTAAACCAGCTCTTGCTCGGTGGCAAAGGCACGGCCGCAGAGGTCTTCATCACACTTCCAGGTGAGGTTGGCGTGGTCATTGTTACGATAGTGTTCGCAGAGCACAAAACAGTCGGGGAAGGTGCGGTAGCAGACGCGGCACTGCTCTGGCATCGCCATTGTGACAGGAGTGAACGGTAGTGACGTGAAAGAGAAGTCGAGTTTGGTAGTAGGGTTTGAGTATGAATGTGCAGAACCGCAAAGTGCGTCTGTGTGAGGATTTGTATGTCAAGCTGAAGAGTAGAGTAATGTCAAGCTTGAGTGACAGATGTAGGATTTGTATGCCAAGCTGAAGAGTAGAATAATAACAGGCTTGAGTGACAGATGCAGGATGTGTATGTCAAGCTCAGAGTAGAGTGATGACAGACTTGGATGACAGATACAGGTTGAGTACGCAGAACTGCAAAGTGCGTCTGTGTGAGGATGTGTGTGTGTCAAGCTGAAGAGTAGAGTAGTAACAGACTCGGATGACAGATGCAAGTTGAGTATGTAGGACCCAAAGCGCGTCTGTGTGAAGATGTGTATGCCAAGCTGGAGAGTAGAGTAAGAGCAGGCTTGGATTGGTGGATCAGGATGAATGGTGAGACGAGATAATCAGTGACTGAATTCTGGCTGTGTATCTTGGAATAGTCAGAACTGATGGAAGAAGAGTGAAGTTGCAGATTCCATTTCATGGGATCGAGGCAGGCTACTTATAGGCATTAATCTACCCTCGTGTATCCATTCAACATGCTTTCCCCGGTAACTCTGCCCAAATAACCGTTGAGGCTCTGTGTGTCATGTTTTGAGTTCTAGCGCCCCAAAGTTGGCTCATCTTCAGGATTATTCCATCCTCAAAGCACCATAGTGGTCCGCGTTCCTATGGCTGAGCACTCGTTCAACCAGGCAGCTATATCCCATCTGCTATTTGTCTCCGGGTGTGGTGTAGTGTGCAATGCGATCACTGTCACAGCATTCTAGCGTTCAAATCAAGATTGCCAACAACAATAGGGCATCCCAACATCCACGTTAGATATGGACATCAATATCTGCCCGTAAATGTGTCAGGAGAGTTCGCTGCACCCTTCCCCACAGCCCCGTGTATAACCTTTGAGGGTTAAAATTAAGCATAACTCTAAACAGAAGAGTCAATGTAAAATAGAAACATTCTTTCCTGCTACTTGAATTAGAAAGAAACCGGGGAGAGTTGGGTCAACCTCTGGTGCTACCCAATCACAGAGAAGTAAAATAGCAAATAACCCATAATCGCTCTTTTAATTGGACCAACCATGGTTCGAGTGCTCGGCTGGAGCCTTCTGGACCATTAATTCGCTGGCTTGCCTCGCAAGATTCCACGTAATGGAACATTCTTCGAGTGCCTGCATCAAAGCATGAGATTCAGCCGGAACACCAAAGGTCCTGAGAGTCCGGGTCGCTTGGACGACACTGTATACAAGGATCAGTGGTGCATGTCGAAGTCCATACTGATGTCGAAATCTGCGCACGATGGACCCTATGTCTTCTGCTGACGATATGCAATACTGGCGGGGATTCTGGTCCGAGTTGCTCGGCTGCGTAGATGACGAGGCTTGGTCAAAATTGAGTGCAATACGAGTGCTGTGAAATAGCAAACTAGGAATCTGTGTAAGAACCATGAATATTTGTTGGGGATGGAGATATTCTTACTGTATCATTGCAACACTTGGGATGAGGGGTGTGTCGATGGGCTCCCATCTATTCCATTCTGCACGACCAGGCAACCCTGCCTTCCATCGAACGAGTTCTATGTTTAGAGTGTCAAGGCATGCCCTACGAGCCATCCCGTCCAGGCTGGGACGGGGCGAGAACAAGGTTCCAAGCATTCGTTCGATAACCTTTGCCAGGTGAGTTTGCTCGCGGTAGTATGGAACCATGGAACCGATCTTCTCTAGCTCATCGTCACTTCCAGAAAACCCAACTGACCGCCACGGTCTTAGTTCTGGGTGATCCCTGGTAGCCAATGTCAGCAGACAGTCTTCTAACCTAAATCCCGTACGTACGGGTACGGCTGTATGGGCTCAACCTCAGCGTGGGCATGATACAGATACACTGGCCGGCCAAGGATGAGGCTGATGATCTTGTCTGAGATGTAGCAGCCCCAGTAAATACGCCGTCGGATTTCGAGATCTTCATCTGTGACAAGCGAGGCGTCATATGAGACCCAATTCTTGGGATCTTTCTGGAAACCCAGGTCTTGTGCTATGCGAAACGCGATACCTACGCTCGCAAGTCATGATCAGTACTGGGGGACGTCATGCAGTATTGGCATGAACTAACCTGAGAATCCCCATCCTTTGGATAGATTGCCCCTGCCAATCTCATAAAAGGCCAAGCACAAAAATCCTTGCACCGTGACGATGGACGGCGTGGTCAGACCAGTAACCATGAGGATGCTCTCCGCAGCGGTAAAAAATTGCTCACTGAACCGCCGGTCATCTTCATCTTCTGACATGAGCAGGCCGAGCGCGCAGATAGACAGCAGCAGCGCCGAGGACCAATATTTGCAGTTCACTCGGTCACTTAGGTGATCCTGGAGGAAGCCTTCGCGGTAAATGAACATGAATTGTGGATACTGCCATTTGAAGAACTTCATCACCGCCTTACCGATAACTTCATCTTCAATGTTGATACCGAAGTGCTCCAGAACATGAGAGAAGTTTGACTCAGAACCGGAGTATAGAGAGAGGGCAGCTTCTGAATCAGCCCCTGCCTTTTGGAACCGGTTACCCGTCTCAGCCCGGTAAATGCTTGTTGGTCCATGGTAAATGAGGGAGCCCTCTACGCCGAGTTGGAGTTCAGACTGGCCATGGCTGGTTACATCGGGTGCTTCACTGGGTCCGCTGGAGCTGGAGCTCGCATCTGGTGGTTTATCTTGAAGGGACACTGCACTCAAGAGGACGTCTCTGTCTTGTGGCTCGGCAGCTTGGAGCTTTATGATGAAGGACTCGAGCCACGCGACGCGGTCTTCTAGGCCCTTCACATAGTCATGCGCGGCTGGGCGGCGCTTTCTATCCACAGCGCTGTATTCGCAACTGTGATCTGCTTTGACGCAGTTGTGGCAAGGTTCCGTACGCGAGCATTTTAGCTGTCATAGGAGACGTAGGGTAAGTCAGGCGTCTCGCGACAGTTGACTCATTTGGCGCTCACCTTTCGGTATTGGCACCTCTTGCATCTGCAAACAATTAGTCGCGGGGGAAAACGAATACTAAATTTAATTCTTACGAGAGGTTTCTTAGTGCTGGGTTTTGCATGGACTTTTGTGGTGGCGCAGAGCATTCACATCATTATGTAGCAATTGGTGACGCGCAAGTTGTGTAGAGATAAGGGATTGATTGGCGTGCACCCAAACTGGCCCCGCCCACTATCTATTGGGGGCGACGGGAATGCTGTGGTGATGCTTTGACCTTGTGTCAAGCGACATCAGAATCTTCGATTTGGCTTCTAATTGCAAACATCTACTCGCCGACGTCGTAGCCACACTGGACTAGTCCTGGATAGTTGCGTTGATGTCCGGTTCTGTCACGATGGGGAGGCTTTTGGGGCTGGCACCAATCACGGCGAACTGCATTGTCACTCCCCATGAGACACTGACAGTTGGGTTGGAGGAATGCGGGGAGGGAAGCGATCCGAAGTGAATTGGGTGTGGTTCATCAAGGAGAAACCATGCATTGAATTGGGCATAACGACGCTAATGGCGGGACCCGATGCGCTGACAGACCATGACAAGACGATGGGCCATGTGATTGATCATGATGGGTCATGACTGAGCCGACAATTGGGTGGTGCCATGGTCAATGCCAAAAAGTTGGAAATAAGCAGCCGCTGATTGGTCGAGAGGGTGGCAAATGGGAGTGCTGGCCAATCAGGGCGCACACAATTACTTGCATCGAGACGAGCAGCATCTAAGCTTCATGGAATGTGGGCCCAGCGACGTCAAGTACAAAAAGATGAAGGCGCCCAAGACGAAGGAACATTCGATATCATCAGCCATTCAAGCCAATACATCCAAGAGTCATCAATCTTCACTCTAACATACAAATCTCTCTCCACTACTTCAATCTCAACTTCCACCTCTACCACAACAACCACAACCACAACCACCACCAAAACCACAAACACCTTCAACATGACTGCTTCTACCTGCTGCCGAGGAAACACCGCTGAGTGCGCCTGTGGTATGTTCGAGCCTGGTCTTCTACAATGTGAATTAAACTAACCAATCCTCTATAGCCCAGCAAGCAACCTGCTCTTGCGGCCAGAAGTCCGCCCTTCACTGCACCTGCGCCAAGGCCGCTGTCGAGAACGCCGTGACTGGCCCCCGATGCTCATGCCGGGCCCGCCCCGCTGGCGAGTGCACCTGTGACCGTGCATCCAGCGAAAACTCGTCTATTGCGGGAGCTACTTGTGCTTGCGGATCCCGCCCAGCCAGTACGTGCACAAACCCACTATTCATTTCTCGGTCAATTTATTAGAAGAAAGAAAAAACTAACCGACGCTCACAGACGCCTGCACATGCGAAAATGCCTCTGATGGCGGATACAACCCCGCCAACGAGATCGACTTCACTACCCGCCGATAAGCGGCGAGATTGCGCACAATAACAAAGACTGAGACATGAGGGAGATTGTTTGGTGATTCACTTGAGTACCCACCGGGTTTACAGGACGGCGGCGTTGGGGAGGTTTTCGGTTTACTGGGCATTGGAACGGTTGGGCGGGGTCGGTGATTGTATTATGAACATTCCAACGAAAAGAATACAAAGAATATTCCAAATCGTCAAACAAACGACATGACTGTGGCGGAGCAGCTGATTTGTGACTCCTTGTTCTCGTTTGCATGGCCGTTTGTTCACCCGTTTGTTCGCCTGTTCGCTTGTTTGCTCACCCGTCTGTTTGCTCTCAGATTGGACATAAAAACCAATGAGAGTCTCGTAGTGGTCGTGATTACTCATGTATGCCTGTTTCATGTCAATGACAAGACACGCACGCCTGCACGACACCAAAACTCGACAGCCTGTCCGTCATCAACCCATCATTTTTTTTGTGCTCGTGTGTGCGTGTGGAATCAACAATTGCACTCGATCGGCGCTCCCGTGTCTCACCGCCCAGCGCCTCTGACGCGGTGAAGGTCCGGAAAAAAAAGTTACTGCCGGACAAAAACAGGCCCTAAGCTGCAGGGCGGTCAAGGCGATTCCGGGCAGGTGGGAGCCAGGCCAAGCCCCTGCCCCCCTACCCCCTGCTGCTAGACTGGGCCGATTGCGCCCCAGGTGGTCAGATCACACGCTAAAAAAACCTCCCCAAACCTCGCCGCCCAACTTCGCGCGCCAGCTCTGCTCAGTCAGCTTTCAAGCTTTTCCTGCTTTCATCAACATTGAGCCACGTCTCTCTTCTCTGTCATCTCGACACTTGTGAGAAGCTGCAGAGGCATTTGAGCTTTTGCATTTGGCACCTGCTTTTCCATCTACATTCTGGGACACTCCGGTGTGTGCACTGAAGCACTTTTTTTTTCTTCTTTTCGCGTCGTCCCGCCTCAGCGAGCAACAACCTACGCGATGGCGCCCAGAGCCAAAGCTGCCGCGACAAAGGCGGCCACCACCAAGAAGGCATCAACCACGGCCGCTACCGCCGTCAAGAAGGCCGCCGCGAAGCCTGCCACCAAGGCGACCGCGAAGAAGGCCGAACCCGCTACCAATGGCGCGTCCAAGAAGCGCAAGGCCGAGGATACCGAGCCCGAGTCCGAGGTAGAGGAGGCCCCCAAGGTCAAGAAGACCAAGACCGCGCGCGAGGTCAAGCCTGCGAAGAAGCCCTCGGCCAAGGAGACAAAGGCCAAGGCCGCTCCCGCTAAGAAGACAAAGGCTGAGGAGCCTGTCAAGAAGACCAAAACAAAGGCTGCAAAGGCTGAGAAGACCGACATCTACGAGGTGTCCGAGCCTGAAGACAAGCCTGAACCCAAGCCTGCGCCCATCAAGAAGAAGCCCGGTCGCCCGGCTGCCGCTGCTACTGAAAAGAAGACCGAGCCCAAGGTCAAGCACGTCAACATTGGCAAGAAGATCAACGATGCCCCGACCCAGATCCTCGATGTTTACGTTTTTGGCGAGGGTACATCGGGTGAGCTTGGTCTGGGTAGCGTGCGCGTTAACAACAAGAAGCCTATCGACGTCAAACGCCCGCGTCTCAATGACAACCTCTCGGCTGCCACTGTCGGTGTCGTTCAGGTTTCTTGCGGTGGCATGCACGCCGTTGCCCTGACCCACGACAACAAGATCTTGACCTGGGGTGTCAACGACCAGGGGGCCCTGGGACGCGATACCACCTGGGATGGGGGTCTACGTGACATGGACAAGGAGGAGGACTCTGATTCCGAGGATGATGATGACACGGGCCTCAACCCCAAGGAAAGCACGCCTGCCGCCGTTTCCGACGAGCACTTTGCCCCCGGCACCAAGTTTGTCCAGGTTGTCGCCAGCGACAGCGCGACCTTTGTCCTCACTGAGGATGGTCGCGTCTACGGCTGGGGTACTTTCCGCTCCAGCGACGGTATCCTCGGTTTCTCCGAGACTGTCAAGGTTCAGACCACGCCTGTCATCGTGCCTGACCTGAAGAACATCAAGAGCCTCGCTGCCGGTTCCAACCACATCCTCGCTCTGGACCACAAGGGCAACGTTGTCGCCTGGGGTTGTGGCCAGCAGAACCAGCTTGGCCGACGTATCATTGAGCGCAACAAGATGTCTTCGCTCGTGCCCCAGGGTCTTGGTCTGCCCCGTGGCAAGGTTACCAAGATTGCTTGTGGTTCCTACCATAGCTTTGCTCTGGACAAGAGTGGCCGTGTCTGGGGCTGGGGTCTGAACAACTTTGGCGAGATTGGTGTCGAGTCCAATGCCGGTGAGGATGAGGCCGTTATCCTGCGACCCGCCAAGCTCGAGTACCTCGAGGACTACAACATCACCGATATTGATGGTGGTGAGCACCACTCCCTTGCTTGCTCCGATAAGGGTGATCTCCTTACTTGGGGTCGTGTCGACGGTTATCAGGTCGGCTTTGAGTTTGACAAGCTCGACAAGGAGAGTGCCATCTTTGACGAGCGAGGCAACGCGCGCATTCTGTTCAAGCCCACTGTCCAGCCAGGTATGTACCCCAACCGACGACGCTTTTAATCGCAATCGCTAACCAAAAATAGATGTCAAGGACACTGTCGCCGTCGCTGCTGGCACTGACAATAGCTTTGCTGTCACGTCTGAGGGCAAGGTGTACTCGTGGGGTTTCTCAAGCAACTACCAGACTGGTCAGGGTACCATTGATGATATTCACACTCCTACTTTGATTGACAACACCGCCATTCGCGAGAAGAAGATCATTGGCGCCGGAGCCGGCGGTCAATTCTCCATCCTTGTGGGCGCTTCCGATGAGAAGCCCAAGGCCAATGGCGTCCAGACCAATGGTGTTCATGCCGACGCCAACAAGGAGAACGAGACCTCCAAGGCTTGATGACGAAATACAGATTGGCTACACAGTGCCGATTAGAGATGTGGAATCTTTAGACATGCACATGATTGTTTTACGCTGCGCATTCCCAGATGCCCTGTTTATTAATGAGACTCATGTCCAAGGGAACGGGCAAAGGAGTCAACTTGATTTTTGATAATATTCTTTTGATGTACGGCGATGAAAAAAATTGGCTTGGGGAATTCGGTTACGGGTGGATTTTACTGCTTATGAAAGGGTTGACATGGCACGGGAATCGTATGCTTTGTTGCTTTTGCTAGTTTTATAGACGTCTTGCATATTGGTTCAACTTTTTCTTCTTCCGAGGGTTCTCAACTCGGAACACAACATCTGCAGTCCTCGTGTGTACAATACAGTTCATGAGTTTTCTGGTCGTTAAAAAATTGTCGATATTATCTAATACAAAGGACGAGTCTGGTCCTTGTCCCCTCCGAGATGTCTCCGTCTCATCAATGCAAGTTTTTCTCTCTAAAACGCCTTTCCGCTGTCATGCTCCCATTACTCTGCCTGCCCCTAGGTGATCTATCCGTCCAGGAAATGGCAGCTTCTCGGCGTTATGTATAGTGTGTATGGGTGTGTGGTCAGGGGCGTGGTTTGGGGGAGGTGTTTGTGTGTTGTAGGAGGAACCGTAATCCTGTCGCCAGGAATTGATTCATGCTGGTCGTTGGGTGACTTTGCTCAGCTGTTGATCTTGGCGGCGGCGGTGGCCAGCGACCCGCTTCCCCGGCTGCTGAAGACGCCCATGATACCGAAGCCAACGTAGAACAGGGCCAGGGGGTAGGCAACGAGCATGCGCATGGCCTTCATCCTGCCGACGGCGCAGAACATGCCGCTGGCGCTCCAGGTGCACCAGGTGATGGCGGCGCAGACCATGACGATGCCAATGGGCGTGTCCATGGGCATGACGATGCCGATCAGGCTCGTGGCAACGAGGGGCAGCAGACAGTAGCCGAGGACGGAGGCGGAGCGGGGGAAGGTGAGCGTCGCGGAGAAGTGGCCGCCCTGCTGCGCCTGGGAAGGGGGTTGAGGCTCGTTGTACTGCGGGTAGGCCTGCGCCGAGGGGTCGTCCGAGGGCGACATGAGGGAGAGGATGACGTGGAGCGAGGTCGAGCCCAGGAGGGCCAGGCCGTAGATGTAGCCAAAGTGCAGCTTTCCGGAGAAGAGGAGGAAGAAGCCGAACAGGAGGAAGAAGAGGATCGGGCCGCCGAGGTCGCTGTCGTCCATGAGGTGCTGGTCGATGGGCTTGAAGGGGTTCAGAACCGCGAGAGTCTATATTGGAGGGGGAGGTTTGTTAGTTGAAACATGTGCAAACAGAGGGGAGCGCAGGCGCAAAGCGCAATGCCACTGCATCTCTGGAGGGGAGCAATGATGCGATTGACCGTACCTTTGCCTGGATGTGTCCAAAGTTGACGCCCAGCTCCTCCATCAGCGGCGGCTCGCCGTCGTAGCCCTCGGTCGAGAAGGCGGCGAGCCAGCCGGTGCGCAGGCCGCCCTGCTCGCCCATGCGGCCTGAGACGCCGCCCGAGAAGCCGGGAGCCCCAAAGCCCTGGGAGGGGGCGGCGGCGCCGTATGCGCCCTGGTTGCCTCCATATCCGTACGCGGCCTGCTGCGGCGTGGCAGCGCCCGAGACGCCGGTGGTGTCGTAGGTGGACGGGTAGAACTGGAGGTTCTGGGCGTTGGAGGGGCCGCCAGGGGCGCTGCCGCCGTAGTTTTGCTGGCCGCCGTAGTAGTTTGACATTGGGTCGGGGGCGTTCGTTCTCCGACGTCTCTTGGGGGAGGAAGCGATCGGTGTAGGGCGAGGGAGGATGTAGGAGAGGGAGGTGGCGGGTGGTGGTGGTGGTGGTGGTGGTGTTGAACGTGGTCGCCTGGCGGGTTATCGGGGATGAGGACAGTTGGACGGTAGCTTTGCGCCTAGTTGCCATAGCTTGTCATGAGGCTGGTGTGTGCGTGGAGGATTATGCGGTGTGTGGCTGGTGCATATGTGGCTGGTGCACACGAGCTGAGCGCTGTGGCAGTGTGGTAAGCTGCTCAGCACAGCCTGAATCCTCTTTAATAGCTATTTTGTTTTGCACGATGAAGGCGTTGTTTATTTTAGCTGACAATTATAAAATCTCGAATGGATTTACAAGGGACAGGTGGAAGTTTGCAATTATCCTCATGTAATGCGTAAAGCCATACTGGTTATTTCGATGACTGGAGAGTGAAAGAGCCAGGCCAAATTGCCGTCTTGTCTGCCAAGTCAAGGGCCCTGAAACTCATCCCTGAAGCTCCAAATAAACAATTTCGTCATTCATAATACTCATACACATGATGTGAATCCGTTTTTACCTCTGACTCTAGACCGCGCCCTTGCCAATTATTTTTGCTTGAGGTCCTCGAATACTCTCGCCACTGATCGTCCATTTGTCAACGCCCTGTCAAAGTCACGAACCAACTCTGGGAACCCCTGGATCTTGTCCAGGGCCTTTTGCTTGAGCTCCTGAGCTTCCTCGTACCGGGACTTGTCTTCCTCAGACGAGACCTGCCTCTCGCCGGACCAAACACGGCTTATCTGCTGAAAGCACTGCATAAACTCATCAAAGTCGCAATCTCGAAGCTTTTGCTATGGGATTCATCAGCAACTTCTGCAAATAGAGGCCCTATGCCTTTAGTTTACCTTGACTGTGCTTATGTAGCGGACAACGAAGAACACCGAGTCGTCGCCGTATCCTGGCAGCCCTAGCATGGCCTGATGGAAATCGGCCGCTCGCTTGGAGCCGGCATTATCATCGGCGGGCTGATTAGAAGTGGCCATGGTTATTACGCGTACCGATGGGTACAGTTTCCGGATGAGTGCCTGATGAGCAACAAAGACTCGATGCGTCTACACTGATGCCTTGGCGTGGGCGACCGTTAAAGGACTCAAGTCACATGCACTGCGCCACGTGGCTGGGCGCTATAGCTGTGCTAATATTTACTCGAGGCCCTTCAAAGCAAATCCCCTTCCTTTTACCACATTGGTTGGAGAAGCCTGACGGATATTAAAATTGTATTTACTTTGGCAGGCACATATATAAATGCAGTGAGTATTGGATGAAGAGTCAATCATGAACCTTGCTGTCGTTGAGGAGCCGGCCCAGACTTCCTACTTTGTGACCGTGCTTATGGGCATCGGGATCTCAAAGATATAAACAAGAATAAATACGGCTGAGTAATTTAATTTTAACATGTATTCATGTGGTCAATTTGTGACGTTCCCTGCCTCTTTCGTACAGCAACGACAGCCATGTACGCACATTACCTATCTACCCCTGCAGTTGTTCTATGGAAATGCCCATATGTTCTTAGTTGAGAGAATAGAAATGACCAATACGTCTATGTGAGTAGTAGACAGATGTGGAAAAACTGTTACCATAAGTAAAGATTTTGAATCTACTCTTGATGATGACAAATTGCCTCAGGAATCATGCAAGTTAGATGGGAGATTGAGACTCCAACAGTTTGAGTATCCGATCAAGCGCGGCGAGATGGCCATTTCAGTTGCACTTGAAACCATTGCCATAAAGGCAGGCAATTAATATGCCTTATTCAAGTAAGTGATCGCGTGATGAATCGTATTTTTAGTGCAGACAATGCGAGCTCCCCTTTTACTTGCAGTTGCGGCTTGGCCCCATTTATTACCGTGACCAATGGAATGGTGTAATTTCGTTATGGATAGCCTTGACATCAAAATTACCCATACAACCGTTGGTTAGTCGGTCCAAGAGTCGATCCGAGAAAGAAATAAATCGGTGGATGGCAGCCGACGTGCCGACATGTGGAGCGAGGGCGACTTCCGACATTAGGATTGCTAAACAAGGCGGCTGTTAGCTTGAACTCCACTCACAGGGCGTCAAGACCCTGGATTTATGCTATTCAAGTCGGTTCAGTATTAAAATAGAATAGGTGCAATTGGGAATGTCGAATTGGGATGAATTTCCGGACTCTATATCCGAGCGGATGCTGAGTGCCCAGTTAGCCAAAAAAGGGCAGCAAGTTCTTGTCGGCTGGATAGCATTGAATGACGTGACTCCCAGATAGAATAACCGGGAATTGAGAGACATGGGGAAACATTGTGGTACGTTGTCACAGAAAAAAGTTGGCTGGCCCATGTGTTATGATACTGACTCAAAACTTGCTCATGGTATTGGGCCGGCACAGCTTCTAAACGAGGTGACCAAGGGGGGCTCACTAGGTGGGGAAACGTCAGGTCAAACAGATCGGCAACAGCTGGTCATTTTTCCCGACGTACACCATGCGCATACCCTGATGTCGGATGTGCGGGTAATATATTTGGCCGCTGTCGGTGCTTCGGGCGAACGTGAGGTGCACGGCAGCCGGTGAGGTTCGCTTGGCGCTGGCCGCGCGATGTTCAGCTAAGTGGATCTGCACCACTCGAAGCAATCTAATCAATCTCATCGAACCCTTGTGGTGCACCCTCGACGATGCATGTGCAGGGTTTTGGGTCCCCCCCGAGGGTCGGGGATGCGAAAAACCACGCCAGCGTACAGAGTAGACGTGTTGCCGCTGTTTGTCTTGTATACTTGGCCGAGATGATGTCAGGCGTGTTAGGTGCCCAATAGCTTTTCTAGGTGAAGGATGGGAATCTTGTCAGAGCTTAGGCAACAGAATCAATGAACTGTAATATTAGGCTGCTGTGTATTTTCCTGCTAATGAATAATAGAAATGGAGGGCGTCGGATCGCATTTACGAGCACCCACCAAACTCGGGTGTGAGTGAGTGGCTTGCGCCAAGCGGGTGCGGCGTCAATTCCGCAGCTCATGGTCCCAGACGGGATCGAGCCAAAACACTGCGCGCACTCCAGCTGACGTGGGCTGAGGATATCATATATAAAAGAATGCCCGTCTGCACCTTGCCTTGTTGCTGGCTTGATGTTAAATTTGCCTAGAAGCCCAATTTGTCTCAGAGCATCCCAATATGGAACGAGAAGCTCCAACCGTCGCCGTCATCGGCTTAGGTATGTCTGCACCAGTAGCGGATGTGCGACAGCACTAACACACGCTAGGCGTGCTGGGCCTGGTGACCGTCAAGAACCTGGTCGAGGAGGGCTTCAATGTGACTGGATTTGATAGCAACAGCTACGTTGGCGGGATCTGGCACTACACAGACGAGGACAAGACATCGGTACTTCCAAGTGAGTGGTATGCCAGCTTGAAATGGACACCCAATTGATTGACAACGTCTACAGCAACCGTCATCAATATTTCGAAAGAGCGAGTATGTCTCATGGAACGAAACCACAGTCGATAAGCGATTGAATGCTCATTTCACACAGGGATGTTTTACCGATTTTCCATTCCCCGACGACACACCCAGCCACTGCACATCGAGACATGTGCAAGATTACCTCGAAAGCTATGTTAAGCACTTTGACCTCGGCTCCAGATTGCGTTTAAGCACAAAAGTCAACAAAGTGAGGAGGGACGACAAGGAGGATCGGTGGGTGGTTGATGTCGAAGGCGCTGGTCCGCAATACTTTGACAAAGTTGTCATTGCGACTGGTATCAATTCACGGCCCCATGTGCCTACACTCGATGGCGTTGATCAATTCGAAGGCCAGGTCTTGCACTCTCGTGCATTCAAGAGGCATGTTATAAATATTAAAGAGAGAGGAGAAGTGCAACGAAACGGAAACTAACTTGCCAATGCAGACCTGAGCTATTCAAGGGAAAAAAGGTCGTCATTGTTGGCATGGGTAACACCGGAGCAGATACGGCCGCGGCTCTCTGCGACGTCGCTGATGAAGTCTACATTTCCCATAAGCACGGCGCCTATGTTGTAAGTCGACATTTTAATCCTCTAGGCCGTTCCTTAACTAAATGCGATTGAAGCTTCCTCGAGTCACCGATGGCATCCCGTTCGACCACACAATGACGGCCCGCAAGATGAATATGATCAGTTTTCTGGAACTCAACCTCCCCGGCCTTTCTGAATTTATGTTCAACACCATGGTCAAGAAACTCCAGGACAAGGCATTCAATATCCGCCCCGAGTGGAAGTTGAATCCAGCTCCTCCCATAAAGCACGCGGTGCCCATCATCTCGGACAATTTGGTGGACTTGCTAGAGGCTGGCAAGATCAAATCCGTCACAGGCCTCAAGCGCGTTACCGGTCCCAGAGAGGTCGAATTGGATGACGGAACGCGTCTGGAGGCGGATACGATTATCTGGTGCACAGGATACAAGGCCAAGTTTAGCGTCATGGACCACAGCGTTGACCCTACCCGCCATGCTAATCCTGCATGGGACAATGCGATCGGATCTCGTGGCAAGCCTCTGCCCCGACTGTACCAGAACTGCATATCATTGGATCATCCCAACTCTCTCGCCTTTATGGGCTGCGTAGCCTTTGCGACCGGTGCTTTCCCCCTCTACGACCTGTGCACCATGGCTCTCGCGCAGATATGGAAGGGCAACTCTCCCCTCCCTTCTATGGGAGACATGAACAAGGCGGTTGACAGGCAGCATGCATTCATCTGCGGAATTGCCAAGGATGGCAGTGCAGTGCCTAGCTGGGTGCGACAAGGCGAATGGCTTGCGTGGGCCAACGAAGCTGCGGGCGCCGGCGTGAATGAGCATCTCGGATGGGGGCTGACGGGGTGGAAATTCTGGCTCCAGGACCGAGCTTTCTACAAGAAGAACATGGATGGCATTGCCACGCCTTTCATCTGGCGTCTCTTCGACGGGAAGCGCAAGAAGTGGGATGGCGCTAGGTCCGAGATTGAAAAGGTCAACGCGCAGGTGGCGGCGAACATGAAGCAGAAGAAGAACAAATAGATTCCCCAAGGAGCACCGAGATGATACCTTTTTGTTTTGTCGCATTAATCTAGCCGTTAATTTTCGTTAGAGGAATCGATTTCTTGATTATAAATTCGCTCAGACCAATCGGTTTCGTCTCGCATTGAATGAGCCAGCTGAGCTGTCGCTAGGATGAGTTATGGCGAGCCGACCAATGGGAATAGTGGCAAGAAGTCTTGGCGAGGCCAAGTTGATGCTGGGCCATGCTCCTAACGGCCTCTCGGAGCGAATATTGCTCCATCAATCCCACACCCCATATTCTTTATTTGTAAGATGAAGGCTGTGTTACGCCGTGTCTGGTGGTCATCAAATGATCTTTAGTTGAATCTAAGCTTCATACTAGTAGATTGTCAGCTGACATTACTCATCAGTTAACGACTTTGGTCCGAGATGGAGGAACAGCATCTTGGCAAGATGAAAGATCTTGTGTTTGCATATCTTAATGAGATGCATTGATGAGGCTTCTGTGCCAGCAACATGCTATATAAGGCGTGTACGCTCGAATGCATCCTTAATTCCCAGTCAACTTGATCAACAACACAAACATTTCGACACTCACAAAACGCACAATCACCACGAACAACCAATATTATCTTATACAACAGACCGACCAAAATGTCTCACCTTAAGTTTGATGGTTCCACCCGTGCAGGCCAGTGGGCAAGCAAGAACCTCGGATACAGCCAAGCCGTTCGAGTCGGCGACCGAATCGAGATTGCCGGACAAGGTTTGTGCGAACCAGGGCTGTGAATAGCATCATGCCCGCTGACACGTGCTTAATAGGAGGCTGGAAGTTCCCCGAATCTGGCGACGTTGATCTCAGCTCTGCTTTCCCCAAAGACATCAAGGAGCAGATTAGCCTGGCATTCCAAAACGTTGACGATGTGCTGAAGGCGGCGGGCGGAAAGGGATGGTCTCAGGTCTTTCGCGTCAACTCGTACCACACCGATCTCAATGACGAGGTCACCGGAATTATGATTGAAAACTTTAAGAAGTGGATGCCGGACCATCAGCCCATCTGGACTGAGATTGGGGTAGCGAGGCTAGGAGCTGAGGGAATGCATGTCGAGATTGAGGTCTCAGCCCACGACCCTGAGGGTGCTGCAAACGAGAAGTAACAAATGAAGTAATAGTAGCGGTTTATCAGTGGCTTCGGGCGGCGAGGAATATTGGAATAATAGAGAAGAACAATGGGATGCTTAAAATTCCCATATCGCGTTTGTCTTTGTCCGTATCGTTTGATGTGACCTGGGTTTGTACATATGTCACCGCGTAAAATAAAAGGATCCCTTTCAAGCTGGAAATCTTAGGCCTTGTACTGTATAAAATATCATCGACGCTCTTGAACACTTTCTCACAACAAAGGCATGAATAGCCAATCCCATGTTATGCCTCCGCACCGGCACTGACTGCCGCGACCTGAATGACGGACAGGGATCTGGAGGGGGAGAATGCTGACTCAGCTCAACGCGACGTCTCCAATTTACACGAAAATAGCTAGCGCGGGCTCAATCGCGATTTCGCCTTCTTTTTTTCTTGCGACACAAGCAATTAATGGGCACACCGACCTCTAGCTACACCACGCAAACCCCGCAAGCAGCAGCAGCATTGAAGCATCATGACGCGCACCAAGCCTAGAAGGCGCCCTGACCCTCGAGGTCCTCGCAATGACAACCGATCGAATCGCCCTCCTCCCCCCCCGCGAGGCAGGGACACCGACAGCTGGCGGCCCGGCGGCGGCGGCGGCGGAGGAGGTGGTGGTGGTGGTGACCGTCGTCCCTTCTACGATGATTACCGATCCGGAGACTCATATCGCCCCCAGGCACCCCGCGGCGACTTTACATTTCGCTTCGACAAGCCCGCTGGAATTTCTGACCTGCCTCCGCGCGACTTTCGCGGCGGGAACGACAGGCGCAGAGACGGCGGCCGTGGCGGCCGGCGACCAGGCCGGCCCAGGTGGCAGCCCCCTCCGCACCTTTCCGAGCGAGCTTTAATCTCAGGCGCGACCGAGAACCTTCCCGAGGAGCGCGTTGGTGACCTGGATGCAAGCGCCAAGTTCCGTCCCGTCGATGAGCTGTCCGACGATGACGAGCTTGATATGGACATCTCGTCATCGTCAGACAAGTCTGATACCGAGGGCCCCTCCAAGAAGCGCGCGCGAACTGTGGCCGATCCCAAAGCCGACGATTCTGTGCCTAAGTGGTCGAATCCAGACCCGTACACGGCCCTTCCATGCCCTGACGAGAGCCAGCGGAAGAAGAAGGATGTGGTCAAGCTCATCCGCAAGGCGCGAGTAGAGGAGGAGTCCAAGCCAGCAGCTACAACCAAGGCCGAGGATTTCATCTCTTTCGATCTGAGCGACGACGACGAAGACGAAGATAGCCCTGATGAAGCGCCTCCTCCGCCTCCCCCACCACCAAAAGAACTGCCACCACCGCCGCCTCCCACTGCACCTCCTTCTGCACCTTCAGGACCACGAGCCTCAACCAGCAGCCTGCCTCCCCGTCCCGATCAGAGCGGTCCCCTCGGGTCTCGAAAACGTACCGCAGACGACGAGATAAAACCTCCTGATTACGGCCAACTGAAGAAGGGCACCGCCAAACCGGCCAAAGGCATGTTGCTGCCCGCCTGGCTACCAAAGGCGAACGAGCCCCCGTGCCCGTGGACAGCGTATGATCACTCTGCAACTTCTGACATGGGATTCCGGTAAGCTACCTTGTCCGATCTGCGCGATGCGCCATGCATGACATGATTAAAAGGCTAACTAATTACGTTTAGCTTACACAAGGAAGTCATGGACTTTTACGAATATGTGCGACCTCGTGAGTTTGAGCAACGCATACGTAATGATTTGGTAGAAAACCTCAAAAAGGCAATGGCGCGTGATGCCCGAAGCTTCTCAAATGCACAAGTACATCCTTTCGGCTCCTTCATGTCGGGACTGTACCTCCCCACTGCTGACATGGACTTGGTTGTCTGTTCGGCAAGCTTCATGAGGGAAGGCCCACCAACCTACCTCAGTGCCAAGAGCTGGCTCTACAAGTTCCGAAAGTTCCTTCAAGATCAGCGCGTAGCCGAGTCCGATTCTATCCAGGTTATTGCCCACGCTAGAATCCCCCTCGTCAAATACGTCGACAAGATGACGGGCTTGAAGGTTGATGTGTCGTTTGAGAATCTTGGCGGCGTTGGCGCCATTGACACGTTCTTGCGGTGGAAGAAGCAGTACCCCGCCATGCCGATCCTTGTGACCGTCATCAAGCATTTTCTCCTCATGCGCGGCCTGAACGAGCCAGTCAACGGTGGAATCGGCGGATTTTCGGTCATTTGCTTGGTGGTCAGCATGCTCCAACTCATGCCCCAGGTCCAGAGTGGCAGCCTTATCCCGGAGCACAACCTTGGCGAAATGCTGCTCGAGTTCTTTGATCTATATGGCCGCCAATTTCGCCACGAGGCCAACGCCATCTCACTGACAAGACCTGTCGGGTACATTCCAAAGGTAAGAATTCTATCTGATGCTCACCAGCTTCTTTCTTTGTTTGCTAACATGTGGCTTGACAGAGGGACGTTTCCACATTTACCTACAAGAGTACTGACCGTTTGTCCATCATTGACCCCAACAACTCGGCAAACGACATCTCCGGAGGTTCATCCAACATTCGCGCCATTCTGGCACGTTTCGACGAGGCTTACGATATTCTGGTGGATCGTATGGACGAAGTGAGAGAAGGCGCTACGAAGGGAGGCATTCTCGATGTAATTCTCGAGGGCGACTACTCGTCATTCCGAAAACAACGAGACTACCTCAGGCATGTTCACGAGAAGCATCTAGGTCCCTGCTCCGAATAAGGCGCCATGGAATTTTGTTCGGAGCTCTAAGCTTCCTATCACGACGGTTGCGACATCCCTTTACGCTGGAGTTTTAACGAGAACGATTTTTTTGATATATATTTTAAGGGACTTGCCGTCGGTCGATCGGGGAATTATAAGATGGGCTGGCTATTTCTTTTTTTGTCTCTTTTTTGTTCTGATCAAGCTGTGTATATTAACGCCGTGACGACTTGGGTCGGAGTCAGGCGCTGGCGGTGTCCTTTGCGCTTGTTCTTGGTTCGTCCTCGTTGGCATCCATAAGGACCGGGGCCTAGTGGCCGAAAATTCAACGACGAGATTTGTCATTTTCCCGAAGCTACTAACTATCGCAGTGATGGTGGCACTGGGCTTCGCGCCCACGATGTGGTGGTATGCTGACGACGTGGTAGACAGGATGTATTTTACTTTACTCAACCATCCCCGCGACACCTCGATGACTCGAGGCCGACATTTCAGCTGATGGCTGGAGGGATATTCTCGTGGTCTTTTGCCACACCTTTTCCTCACTGCTGCTCTGCCCGTGGCGGGGTTGCGGAGAGGGATTCGTTCTTTGATCCGTCGGGGAATTGAAGGTGGTTGAAAGGTCGGCTCATCGGATATTTGGACTCGGCAGCACCTTGTCCGAGTAGGGGTCCTTGTGCCGAGCTCCGGGCATCACGTGTAGCTGCTGGCAACTGCCGCGCTGGGATACTGCGAGTATTGGTCGATAGAGTGTGACAGGGGGTAACGTTGCACGTCCTGCTCTCGCTAGATTGTGGTGTCGGATCATGAGCTTTGGCTCGGGGAAGTGTGGGCCGACGACGGAAGGATTGGAGGTGGCCGAATGCAATTCGAGGAAGCTTGGTTTCAAGGTTACTCTGGAAGCTGATCCCTGACTTCTAGAGCTTGGAAGCAGGGGTGGTCTGGGTGACGGGTCGCAAATCACAGGATGGCTGGACTGGACTGGATGGCTAATTGCTTGGAGGATTCGGCGATGCTGGCAGGGGTCACGGAGCATTGTCGGCGCTACTTGAGGGCAGAACACGTTGTCAGAAGAGAGAGAGCAAGTCGAAGGCGTGGTGAAGGGACGACAAGATATTTTCGGGGCAACACCAGACAATTCATTAATCGTGCTGTGGTACGTGAGGCAACCCAACCCGAGACACTCTCGGTCCCAGGTATCTGGTTCGTTGGGCGGCTGGGAAGACAAAAGGGCTGCTCGGGACAACTACCAAGACAAGACGGATGCTATTACAATGAGGGCGGAGATGCAGCTTCAATGGGTGTTTGCCGGCAGACGGCTAAAAGTGTGCCCCCCGGGGTCCAAGGTCCAACCAAGGTTGGTGGCATTGCCCCGTCTGACGGCGATCTTTGCGGGGAAAAAAAGAGGGTCGTCTTCTCGCTCACGCCCTTGCTTGACTGTCAATTACTTGGACACTGCCTTTTACGAGACGCATTCATACATCACGGCGTTCTCCTATTCGTGGAGAGCGTGAACACTCCCTCCCTCTCTGAGGCGCTGCAACAACCCGTGCCCGAGCTGCCTCAAGGGACGACATCGAGTTGCCTAATGGCTCCCCCTCCACACCCCCAAAAGATCCCCAAACTTGGCCTGACCCGGCCTCTGTGAATCGGTTCTCGGACAGCCTAGCACAGAATTGGCTCATGGCGTGCGACTCTTGCTGGTGATCACTTCCTCTTCCTGCTACCTCGCTCCTTGGATGTCGCCCTACCTCGACCAAGCCTCGAGTCTGGCCTCTGTATCGCACCACCCGTGTAACGCCTGACGGCTGACATTCCCTGTCCTCAGGGAGTGCAACACGACGCGCACTCCAAAGTCGGCCCGCAGAAGGATCATCCAGTTTGGGTTTGGCCTCTCGTCTCGTCTTGTCTGGGCGCTTGAGCTGAGTCTCCTGACGTGGTGCCTGTCTAGGAAAGCCCGAGGCCATGAGGCGACACGGGCTCTGGCAGCTCATGGCTCCAACTACTTATGGTGGCTATGGGCCCCTCCGCGCTTGTCGAGGAGCTGCCGAGTTTGCTCTCCTATATTATTAAGAGCGTCTAGGATACAGCAATCTCAAGTCTGCCAACACTCTACGACTGTGTCAAGATGTGGCAGGCATCCAGCGTCTATGGCATTTGTGCCTTTGCCTCCATAGGTATGCTCGGCCACCCCAACATCCTCCCCTCCCATGGATCAATTGCAAACTTAGAGTGTCTTCACAGGGGGCGGGCTCTTTGGCTTTGATATCTCGTCCATGTCTGGTGTGCTGGGCACCCAGGCTTACAAGAACTACTTTGACAACCCCAAGTCCTACCGCCAGGGCGCCATCACCGCGTCCATGCCCGCAGGATCTCTGGCGGGCTCTCTGATCTCTTCCTTCATTGCCGACAAGTATTCTCGAAAGGTAGCCCTGCAGGTGAGCTGCATTTTGTGGGTCATTGGAAGCATCATCCAGGCTGCCTCCCAGAACATTGGAATGCTCTGCACCGGTCGTGTTATCGCTGGCTTCTGTGTTGGTATCGCCAGTTCCATTGTTCCAGTCTACCAGGTAAGCGGGGGTTGACTCCAATTGGAGATTGTCATCTGATTCTGACATCTGCCAAGTCTGAAATTGCCCCAAAGAGAATTCGAGGCCGTGTTGTCAGGTAAGACCACCCATGTTTATTCGAGACGCCACGCGCTAACCCTGGACAGTTTCCAGCAATGGGCCATCACCTGGGGCATCCTAATTCAATACTTTATCCAGTACGGCTGTGCTGAAGGCATTGGCGATGGACCCAACGACCCCAACCAGCCTACCGCCGCCTTCCGAATCCCCTGGGCTGTGCAGATGGTCCCGGCCCTCATTCTCTTCTTCGGACTCTTCTTCTGTCCTTATAGCCCCCGATGGCTCGCAACTCAAGACCGCTGGGAGGAAGCCCTCCAGATTCTTGGCCAGCTGCATGGCAAAGGTGATATCAACCATCCTGTGGTCCTCGCCCAGTACCGCGAGATCGAAGACGCTTTGAGGTTCGAGCGAGAGGTAGCGGCCAGCAGCTGGAAAGCCTTGGTCGAGCCGAGAATGCTCAAGCGAGTGGCTCTGGGAATGAGCATCCAGATGTGGAGTCAGCTTTGTGGCATGAATATTATGATGTGTAAGTGTTTCAATGGTCCTAAGCTGGGATGTAGATGCTGACATGCTCATAGACTACATCGTGTATATTATGGAAGGTGCCCAGATCGCCTCGCCTCTTCTGACTGCCTCGATTCAGTACATCATCAATGTTGTCTTGACACTTCCAGCAATTCTGTTCTTGGATAAATGGGGTCGAAGACCATCGCTAGTTATTGGTGCCTTCTTCTTGATGACATGGCTTTTCATTTCAGGTATATAATCCCTTTTCACCTGCTTTCTTAGAAATGGCTAACATGCTTGTACAGGTGCTCTTCAACAATACTATGGCCAGCCCAACACCGAAGAGACGCAGACTAATAACAACAAGGACATTAGCTGGATTGTCAACAACAATCGACCCGTGTCCTCGGCCATCGTGTCCTGCTCCTACCTCTTCGTGGCCACCTTTGCTACCACTTGGGGTCCAACCTCGTGGACCTATCCTGCTGAAATTTACCCCGGACGAATTCGTGCCAAGGCTGTGTCTTTGAGTACCGCCACCAACTGGTTCTGGAACATGGTTCTAGCCTTTGGTGTACCCCCACTTCGTGAGTTCTCCGGATGTTTTATTGACAATGGATATATACTGACATGAGGATTGACAGTTTGGAACATCAAGTAAGGCGGAATTCCCTGCTGCAGAAGAAAAATTAGTTGCTGACTATTAATAGCTACAAAATGTACTACATCTTTGCAGCCTGTATGTATCATTTCCCTTTTGAATATTAAATCATGGCTAATAGTATCGCAGTCAATGGCGCAGCATTTATCCACATGTTCCTTACGGCATACGAAACCAAGGGATATACCCTCGAAGAAATGGACGACGTGTTCGACTCTGGAGTTCCAGCTTGGAAGACACGTACGAAGAAGAGCAGACTCGAGGACCTTGAGAGAGAGATTGAGCAGGGTAACCTCAAGGTCGTTGCACCTGGAGCTACGACCGTCGAGGAAGTCAAAGAATAATGCGATGTGGACATTTTGCCAAATTCAATGCGTGGGATAATGATGGTGCGATGACCTGATGATGTATAGTGAGTGTTTAGTAAGTGATACTCTTAGTTGGTAGCTATATGTTGAAATTGGACATTGAAGTGATCAAGAAGTGTGCGTGTATGGTGTGAACCTGGATGCCTATCATTTCACAATGCATCACCTCACAATCATTAATACAGAATTCAGCTGCAAGGGCCACCATATTTCACCACTCTTCGGCATGTAAAAGAATCGTTTAATGCATCTATAAGATGATCTGATCAAACGGGCTTTCTAAGAGAAAGCTTTGAAATATGGTGGGAAGGCTTTCATATGCCTCCTAGTTAATCTAAGCCTAGGAATTAGTTTCGAGAAGTCAAGTCAGGAAACATATTCTTACATCAACGTAGCGAACTTTAGAGTTGGATGCAAGGCACGATGTGTCTGAAGCTTTGGACTCAACCATCGCTGTCACAATTGAGACGCCATCTTTAACGACCTTGGCACTCATAATTTCTAGCTCTCTGAACTCTGCAGGATATTGCCACAGAGCTTGTCCAATACTGGAAACACGACTCTCCAGGTTCTCGATAGTCTCTTTTTGTTTCTGCGAGCCGAAGACTGTTAGACGTATGAATTCAAAATACAAGTGGATAATGACAAACCGATTGGACAATTCTCTGTGCTGTGGCTTCTGCTTTGGTATTGAAATCTGCAAGAATTCTCTTCTGGTTCTCAATGTGAGAATCGTTGCTCAGTCCCGAATCTGCGTTCGGGTTCTGAAGTTCGTCGACGATTAGAAGTCCAGGTTTAATGACCTGCTGATCTACCTCGATGTACATGCCACCGATATCTTCATAGAGAGAAAATCTGGAAAGGATCTGAAGAACAGTGCGGTATATGACCTAGTGATGGGTTGAGTTGTTTGCACCTGACGGATGGGGTTTTGAGACTCACATCTCTGTAGTAACTTTCGTACAGATCGACTTTGCTTGCATTGGTGTAGCCGTAAGTATTGATTTCTTTCTTGAAGGGCTCTGCTTGGCTTTTAATGCAAATATCGATCAAAGATGTCAAGTTGTGAAACACCATGACAAGTTTACGTATATTGCCCCTTAGGTCAATGAGATACTCGATTAACCTTACTAGCAATATTCTAACGCCCCCCTAGTAGTCATCAGATGGCAACTAATGTTACCCATGATTGAGCAACTCACCATGTTCATCTTCTTAACATCTAAAGATGCAACCTCTAACCGTGCTCGTCGGAGGTTACTTTGGATTTCTTGCCAGCTCTCTGCTGTATTTCGGGAGGTTGATAGAGTCGCGGAATAAGCTTCATGCTTAATGTTGAGCTTCAATGCAGCAGACTTTACCATCTGCTCAGCAATCGAATCTTTGTGCTTGTCGTTAGTGATCCTTTTCTCGGGTGTTTGCTGAGGCCTGAATAGAGACATGCCTCGTGTTGCCACCCCACCCGGAATAGATTGGGATGCAGCATCCAGGGAAACTGCATTATTGTGGCAGCGAGTGATTCTCTCATCCCAGCCCTTGTATGCAGCTGATTGTTTTGAAGGTTTCTCCCGCGTGGATGAGCCATCAGCCTTGCTCGCTTCAGCCTTGAGTTCCTCAGCGACACCGATCGACTCTGTCAGTGTGGCGATCATTAGATGAGATGCCAAGCCTCTGTGCATGGGTACAAAGTTTTGGAGTGTTCTGCTAAGGCTGTAAATAATTGTGTCTAATGGGCTTGCTTTTGCGTCCTTTGTAACTACTGCATCCCAGTTGACGCCCGTTGAAAGGCCAACAATGATGTTCCTCAGTTGTTCGATGGACGCGGCTGCAGATGGAGCGACCGCAAAAGCCGGGTCATTATCAAAGAACGTTCCAGTAAGATCGTATTCGCCATAGCTAGTTGATCCATTGGAGCTGTTGGTGGTATCCTGAGCCATCTTATCAGTTGACGGCTTAGCTCGACGTATGAACTGGCTGGTAAAATTGCCTGTCCCAAAGAACTTGCGCTTCACGGCGTTTCCCTTTTGCTTGGACATGTCAATCGTTTTCCAATTTTTTCTAATCAACTTTGGATTAAGCCTTGCACAATCGTTTTCCATCCCTGCGACAATATTTGCGAAACCCTTTGAGGCCTCCTCGGCCACTCCGATTGGGTTTGCAGAAGCGGCATACGTATTGAGTGCTGCACCAGTCGCTTCTGCTAAACCCAGGAGAATGGCACTCCCCACAGGCTCCATGCTGAAGATCCGTTAGCATTGGGAGTTCATTTGACATGTGCGGTGTACTCAGACGCACCGGGATGGCAAGTTGTCAAGTGTTCCTTTATACTCATCCTTAGCCTCATCTAAATGCTTAATGATTTTATCCAACTCTTTCTTGGCTAGCCTCTCTTGATTCTCACGAAAATCTTGGTCCATTTTAGTCGCCTCTAGCTGTCGTTGATAAAGAAGCCTCTGAACTTCTACCGAGTCACCGTTGTTAATGCATACGTGATGCAACTCGTACGCATATTGTGACAATAAATCCACGCTAGCTTCGATCTCTCGCGCCCAAGCATGGCATTCGTTGGCGCTTGTTCGGAGGAGCTCCAGCCGATCTGTGATTGCCTCAATATGAGGGGTGGAGGTTGCTAGTTCCTTTACAATCTCTCGGACCTATGATAATGTGAGCGATTGTGTGGTCAACAGTCACTACTACGCTTACCTTCCCTTGCACGTCTTTGGAGCCAATTCTGATTCTGGCCATATTGATGCGAACTGTGGCGAGAGATTGACTTGATTGACTCGTGAGGAAAACAAGTGCCCCAGAGAGGGAGTCGCATTGCTTCAGGTATACAAGATTGGGGTTCAGTGGTGTAGTCTGCGCGAAATTTGTCGAAGAGACCAGATTAATGTTGCCTAGGATCTCTAGCAAATTTGGAGCTGCAGATAAAATAATATCCCAATTATGCCTGAAAAGCTCCGAGATTTTCATATCCTTGGCGATTGAAACAGCATCGCGACGGGCGACCTTTTGTTCTTCTTTCGCGAGGCTTTCAATTACCTTCTTCTTTGGGATCAAAACAAGAGCCATTGTGTAGAAATTGAACCCGGGGTGTGATAGAATAGATTAGTCGAGGGACCCACGTGAAATTGAAGTTGGAAGGAAAGAAAGATGGTTCTGAAGGAGAGATCCGGCTCTTCTGTTGGGAAACCCGGACTTTATGCATTCGTCTGCTTTGGCTATTTGGGTCCTGGTACGATCGGGCCTTCGCGCTAAGTTCAATAGTTCCAGATGTCTTGGCAGCTGAGATGCTAGCCGCTGATAATCTCACCCGAGTGACTGTGGTTTGTATCGATAGTGGAGGCTGGCTTCAGCCTTCATGCCGCGTTTCAAACATGAAGGTGTGTCCTTTATTGGCTTTCCTAGTTTTTATTTGTCAGATCAAATGATGTGGCAAAGTTTTTGAAGCTGTATGCGCCTGGTGGGGGCTAATGCTTTGTATCACTTGGAAGAGGCGAGCTGAATGTGCCTGATGGCTTAGTGTGGCGTAAAAGGCTCGCGATAATAGGTGATGCGAGAAACGTCTCCGAGACATCCCTTGTCCGTTTTGAGCTCAATAACCGAGTCTGCGACGGGCAAAGCGCAAGTTCGCCAGCTTTCCAATACTTTTGTTCATATTTGCACCGAACCAGTATCTGGATGTGAAGAAAAGGCCTTAAGAATAAGATGAACTAAATTTACAAGGACTTTAGTCATATATCAGATCATCTCGGGTTTGTTCTATAACCCCCCAAAACGAAGAATGGACATTCCAGTGGAATCTACTTTTTCCAAGGCAGGATGTTCAGGTTAAAGAATAACATTTTCAACATTTTCGCACCTTAAAACCTCAGCATCACTAAGGAGGAAAAAGACCTAGCATTGCGGTATTGGTGGACAGAATATGTTTCTTAGTACAAAATTTGGGCGTACGTCACTAAGATGATGGTGATTTCTAGGAAAAGTTTAGTTGGCCATTGCCTAGTGTCCAATGTGCAATATCCACTCATAGAATAACACGCCAGGTTAGGTGAGTAGGGCCAGCCTGGCCAGGAAAGATTATCCGCCTATCATCACTCCAAGGCAGGGAAAATGCTTAAAGCTAACATGGGTTTATCCTCCATAGTGTCTTTTAATTTCCTTCTCTCCTCTTCACCAGAATCTTTACTCCTTGTGGAGGAAGCACGGCTTCCGTCAGCCAAACATTCGGTGGTCTTTTCCCACCATACTCTTCGGGAAACTCAATGTCATAGTGTCTAAGAACATAGGCAAGAATCATTTTCAGCTCAAAGTCGATCAAGAATCGCCCTGGGCAGGCATGTTTTCCATGCCCGAATGGGAGATACTCGGCTGATGTCGTAACGAAAGTCGCCGGTGCTACTTGCTGGCCTTGTTTTTGAGCGAGTTCACGCACACGGGAGGCTCGAAACGGGTCAAACTTGGCAGCATCTTCCATCTTGTCGGCATCCGTCTGAGCAGGTTGACCGAGAAAAGACAACACAGTGCCTTTGGGCAGGTGATAGCCTTCTGGGGTCGTAAAGTCAGGTGTCATGACTTTTCTAAATACAGCACGACCGCCAAAAGATTGTAGTCGCAGAGTCTCTCGACAGACGCTATCGGCTCGAGCCATTTGGCTGATCTGTGCCTTTGTCCAATGGGTACTGCTTTCGTCGCCAAAGATGCGATCCATTTCGTCGCGCAGTGTAGCAATAGTATTAAACTCGGCATCCGACCCCAGAACATTCAGCAAGAGGTTAGTGACTTGAAGTTGGGTCTGATGTATTGAGCCAAAGTTTGATGTTACGAGGCGGCGAACCATAGTGTGGTAATCGTAAAGTTCGTGTTGGCGATCGGTCTGAGCATAGCGCATCATCATTTGAAAAAGATCTTGTGGTTCATCATGGCCTTTCTCTTCGGGGCTGTGGCGGAGCAGTTCCAGGCGTCCTTTGTACAGAGGCTCAAACCACTTTCTCATGTTGTTGATGAGTCGGCGTGTTTCGATATTTACAAGAAATCCGAAAATAGGTTGAAGGATCTTGGGAACAGCCCCGGTGATCCCTGCATTCAAAATGAGGCGCTCATTGAGGGCTTGGGCGTTGCGAAGATATTCAGTCTCCCGGCCTGTTGACGTCAGCATGATTTGTGAGAGCATCAAACTTTGGCGACTCACACAACGGTGCTCCGACAGTGAAGCGGCTGGCGGCACGGGCTACAATAATCTGAACGGCAGAAATAAGGTCAATTTCTTTCCAATTGGCAGTGTCGGTGCCGAATTCATCGTCAAAAACCAACCCCAGTTCCTCATTCATGCCAGCACACATGGTCTCGAGCACTTGATTGAGCTTCGTTTTAACAAGGGCGCCCTGCCACGAATCAACCACATACTTGTCGTGGCCTAGACTCCATGCGACCTGGTCAATCTCGGCAAACGCTTTGTTCACATCCAGCACCTCATCAGGACGGGAAAGCACCCATTTCATAGCACTTTGAGGCATGATGACTTCCCTCCGAAAGCCGAGGCCCGGGATCACGA
Source organism: Calonectria naviculata (assembly GCA_003031705.1). NCBI lineage: Eukaryota > Fungi > Ascomycota > Sordariomycetes > Hypocreales > Nectriaceae > Calonectria > Calonectria naviculata. Next base: position 38,721 of record NAGG01000638.1, read on the forward strand.
CAGGTTGTCCCTTTTTGATGTACTATTAGCAGTTGTTAGTATGGAATCGCTGAAACGTTTGAAAATGTGAACAACTTTGGAATACGCCTCGCGAAACATATTCTCGCAGTCGACATAGTAGCGCAGTCTAGTGCGTAAGCTGAGCCTACGAGCCTGTCCATGCTCTCCCAGGACCGTAATACCAGTAGGATAAGGAACACGAAAGACGAGGCGCTCAATAAGAAGAAGAAGCAAGGCAAAGCCTGCAACGACAATCAATAAGATGCCTAGGGGGCTAGAAAAATTGACGTGAGCGAGCATTGCGACCTTGATCTGAAGAATGTAACCCGAAGGCCATGAAGGTCCCAAAAGCATGGGACTGGACTTGCTGGCGAATGGCACCCCCCCCTTTTCTATTTATTGTATGATCTCTCACTGGTTTAAAGTTCTCACGTAATCCCATACGAAAGGTCCAAGCTGGAACTAAGTCGTCCGATTTGGGTTTGTTAGTCCATCCTCCAGCCCCGTTTGTGGAGAAACGCGGCGCATCCTTTTGAATGTCCGAGTCCGAAGTGAACAGTGTGGTACCAACCTATATTCTGACCAATACCATGCCATAGAATTTGCAAGTTGCTGCTCATGTTGTTAATCAATGTGGAGCGAGTACCTCACTGCTCCCTTCGGACATTCAAAGGGACTTGCGCGGCACTCCTACGCTGAGGAATTTCCGACATAGCCGAACAGACCAACTATCAGTCAGCACTAACCAACTACAAACACAAGCTTGGCGCTACCAAGCGTGGCGGCCAGGTTCATCATCCTGGCGGCGTTCTAGAATTCGGCACTAAGATAGACTGGCCCGTTAAGAGAAAGCCGTTGATAATGCACACATAGTCACAAAACTGGAGATCGAAAGCGGATCTATGGTTAATTCTTCCTAGCGATTATCTTATCGGCAACGCAAAAACCGATGAATTCCTGCCTGTGCATTAATTGTGTGATGAAGTCCAATTGGGACCTAGGCCTTGCTGGTCCCTGCTTCTTTGGCACCCTCCGGGTCAAATGCAGATACTTCAATCTCAACCCACATGTTTGGCCCTCCAAGACGACCTATTTGCACACAAGTCCAAGTGGGATGGTTATCAGGCATCCATTTCTTGAAGTTGCGGACCATTGCGTCCTGCGATTCCTCGTCCAGCTGAACGTGGAACGAATTCACCCTGTAAACCTGTGACCAACCCTTTCCACCGGCGTCCTTAAGAGCCTTGTCCACATTGACAAAGGCCAAGTCAATCTGCTCGACAACGGTTTTGGGCTGGGTTCCTTTATCATCAAGGTAGCCACCTGTTCGATAGTGTGAGAAGATAAACCAATCAATGGTGAGTATGAAGGAACAGACCTTGACCGGCACAATGGATAAAATCCCCAGTGCGCACGGCTGACGAGTACCAGTGGCTTTTTAGGTTGTTTTCTCCAAAGCCCTTATAGGCATACTGACGCATAGACATGATGATGATATGGTGAGGGTAGGGGGAGAATCACGGTAAATGGCAACAGAGAATGAGAGAAAGTTTTCGACCAAAAGCCAAACGGGGTACTTGGGTGCCAATTGAACATAATTTATACCTTTAGCGATCTTCGCGGTAGCCTACTTATCTTGAGATTTGAGAATCATCGACACGAATCAAAGTAGCAAAGTGGGGTGGTCAACACCAGCAGCGGAACGTAAATTCCGACACCTTTTAGGTACACATCATCCCGTCTTCATATGGTATTAATAATTCTCTTCGTTAAGAATGAGCAAAATGGGCAATTTTCGATAAAAGACATAGTAACAATGTCCATAGGACGAATAGGCACATCGGTTTATATAGACATGCCTGACGAAGAATCGAGAGACCTGGCTAATGAAGCGAAGCAAGCAAGTCAAGTAATTTTTTAATAGTAAGAGTACAGTTAAAAGAAAGGAATTTGGAAAAATAGTGCTCCTAATCCAGAGAATTTACTCTCTGCCGAGTACGGGGACACGCTCATCAGTGAACCAAATATTAGAAGAAGGAATGCATTTCATAGGTATGTATGATATCTACTTAATTTCGGCTTTGTTTGCCGCCGCTGTGTGTAGCAGTTTTGCAACGAACAGAGGGACATAGAAACAGCAGACTCATAGTTGGTGTTCATGTCAAATTACTTGGATGGACTGGGATGGGGGCTTGGGTTTGGGCTTGGGTTTGGGCTAGGTCCTGGGCTAGGCCCCGGTGGCCCCGGTGGCCCCGGGCTTGGCCCTGGTCCTGGACCTGGCTTCGGTCCAGGTTGAGGCCGGGGTTGTTTTGGCATCTTGATGATCTGTGGTATTCTCAGTTTAAGCTTAGTATGATGTGGATACGGATGCTGTATGTAAGCGGGTATTAGCAAGAAGCGTACAAGCAAAGAGGAATTGAGAGGTATATATATATAGACAGAGATTATAAGAGAATCTCATTCTATCATTATCGAAGTGCTTGAATCACTGACAAGAATACTGTTGTGCTGTCTAAACTTTCAGTAAGTGTTCTTGCCTCTACGTTCGCATGTTTTCTGTGCACCCGGTAGTATTACGAGTTAGAAGTCTGCAAACAACTAAGATTGGATGGGTGAATGTATTTAGAAAATGGCTGTTTTCAACTTTCATGTGATTCTCTTATAAAAGTCATGATTATTATTTAGTTAATAATCATGAGAGTGTAGACGGAGTGATTGACACTTGGAAGTTTCCTTGCATTCATATTACGATTTTCCAAAATAGCCGTATGATACGTCAAAGTCCGTACTTCTCCATTTCAGGTTGCATGGATGTTCCTTTTGGAGTTTCGTTACTGGCCAATTACTGGTATCTTTCTTAGTCAAGGTCCATTTTTCAAGTGCCCTCATCATTGTCCAAAATGGGTATTGTATTACGATTTACTTATGCATGACGCAGCTGAAGTATTTTTTACATATTTATTTAACAAATGGGACTATTGAACATGCGCGGATGTGCACAACGTTGAACAATTCTGCTTGCAAATTTCCCGCCACTTCAATTTTCATGAGAACAAAGGATCGCAAAGCCTCCGTGAATAAATATGAAACACAAAAGATAATATGCTATAGGTAAGCTAAAGTGGGATCCATTGAACAGGGTTTCCAAAATTGAAACAAATGTTCGTACCAGGTGTTTGGAACCCGTTCCTGTGATTCGGATAATGTGCCGTATCTCAATAGCTTCACTTTAAGCTTAATCAGCCATCGATGTCACTCCAAAAACCCCGCAGTTCCAGCCAGCGATCTCCCGTGCCACGGCCCAGTCAACTTGCACGGGCCGTGGTATTGGGCACCGAAATTCAGGGATATCTCGCTCTCCGGAGAAGAGCAAGACGAGGTTTTCGGTCCGATTTGCAAGAGTTGAACGGTGCTATTACTTAATGACCCCATAGTCCGGGTTTCCCGGTAGCCCTGCCGAGGCTGGTGACGGCACTGATTTCCTCATGAGGAAATGAATGCTCCCCCGCATTCTGTTCCCCGTGGGGATCGGTGCCATTCCCCGCATTGGAGGTGACCGTGATGGTTTTCCAGGGCTTCGGACTAGCCAGGAATTTGTCCGCCGATCATTGATTCTCGGGTCAATGTCTTGCGAGATCAGGCGATTATACTAGAAGTGAGCAGTATAAATAAATAGAAGTATTTAATCGAAAAATGCTACGGAATGGTTTATGATCGGCACCAGAGCTTAGTATACTTTGTTGATTGTCGCCATGGCGGTGTCCATCTCTCAGGTCTCTTTTGAGCACCATCGGGTGGCTCTCGGAATTGCCGAGACGGAGCCCAGAATTTCTTGGCGTTTCGACGGCAACGCAGAGGAGTGGGAGCAGAGCGCCTATGACCTGGAAGTCCTTCGCGGATCAAGCAAGGAGCCCAAGTCGCACACTTTCAACTCATCCACGTCCCTTTATGTTGACTGGCCTGAAGACCCTCTCGAGGCTGCTGAGCAAGCTTCAGTCAGACTGAGGGCCCATGGCAAGGGTAGCCAACCTTCAACGCCATGGTCCGACTGGGTGACTGTCGAAACGGGTCTTTTGTCTTCCAAGAACTGGGCCGGAGCTGTGCCCATCGCCGCAGACCGAGAGACCGAAAAGAATGCGACGAAGCGACCTATTTACTTCCGCAAGGAGTTTAATCTGGATGCACCTTTCAAGTCCGCGAGGCTCTACATCACCTCTTTAGGTGTATATGAGGCAGAGATCAATGGAGACCGGGTTGGAGATTCTGTCATGGCACCTGGCTGGCAGTCCTACAATTTCCGCCATGTCTACGAAACCCACGATGTTACGAAGCAGCTTAGCCAAGGAGACAACGCCATCGGAGTGACTGTCGGCGAGGGATGGTTTTCAGGAACGCTTTCTTGGGAGGGAAAGAGAGAATTTTGGGGAGACACAATTGGTCTGCTGTCTCTCCTCACAGTCACCTTCAACAACGGTTCCACCCTCACTGTCCCAACCGACACCACCTGGGAGGCCAACGTGGGCCCAATTGTGTCATCCCAGATCTATGACGGAGAAACATATGACTCAACACTGGAGGCCGACCTCAAAGGCTGGTCGTCTGCAGGGTTTAGTGGCGAGAATTGGCTTGGAACTAAGAAGCTTGATGCTCTAAAGGGCACACTCACTCCTCCGGATGGTCCCCCTCTTCGCAGGGTTGAGGAAAGGAAACCAGAAACAATTTTCAAATCTCCCTCTGGAAAGACCATTGTTGACCTTGGTCAAAACGTCGTCGGATGGGTTAGACTCAAGGTTTCCGGACCTAAAGGCACAAACATCACCTTGCACCATGCTGAGGTTCTGGAGAATGGGGAACTTGCCCTACGGCCATTGAGGACGGCCAAAGCGACAGATTCGTTCATCTTGAATGGAGAGGGTGTTCAAACATTGGAACCCCACTTTACCTACCATGGCTTCCGGTTCATCCAAATTGATGGATGGCCTGATGAGACACCGCTGAATGCCGATGCTGTGACAGCCATTGTGATTCACAGCGACATGGAGCGAACCGGATGGTTCGAGTGCTCCCATGAACTTCTCACAAAGTTCCACTCCAATGTGCTGTGGTCTATGAAGGGCAACTTCTTTTCTCTTCCCACGGATTGCCCACAGCGTGACGAGCGCTTGGGCTGGACAGGTGATGCCCACGCATTCGGCCCCACTGCCAACTTCCTGTATAACACGGCAGGATTTTGGCGCGGATGGCACAGGGATGTCTGGTCGGAAATGCAAAGGAACGGCTCCATGATTGTGCCCTTCTTCGTACCGACTCTACCACCGGATGGTGCTACCCCGGCTGCTGCGGTCTGGGGTGACGTGGCTGTAGGGAACCCTTGGAACTTGTACAAGGCCTTCGGAGATGCAGGTCTACTAAAGGAGCATTATGATCAAGCCAGCAATTGGGTAAATATCGGCATCCCGAAGGAGGACAATGGCCTCTGGAATAGAAGCGGCATGCAGTTCGCCGATTGGTTAGATCCCAAGGCACCCGCAGATGCCCCTGGCGACGCGACTACTGCAAAATACCTTGTTGCAGATGCTTACCTCGTCCGAATGACTGAGATCTTGAGAAACATCTCTAGCGCTGTGGGCGATGAGACCAAAGCAGACTCCTACAATGAAGTGCACAGCAAGCGCCGGACTGCATTCCAGAAGGCTTGGATGGACGATGGCGAGCTTGCAAATCGCACCCAGACTGCTTATTCTCTGGCCATCGAGTTTGGTTTGTACAGCGACAGCGATCAGAGTGAGGCCGCTGCCAGCACGCTGCGCAAGCTGGTGGAAGAGAATGACTACCTCGTCGGGACCGGATTTGCCGGTACGCCCGCTCTCGGCCCTGCTCTTCGGCGCATTGGTGCAACTGAGGACTTTTACAAGATGCTTCTGCAGACCCAAGTTCCTTCGTGGCTGTACCAGGTTGTTCAAAATGGTACCACCACCTGGGAACGCTGGGACAGTCTCTTGGCCAACGGCAGCGTCAACCCGGGCGAGATGACCAGTTTCAACCACTACGCGTTCGGCTCAGTTGCGGACTGGATCCACCAGACCATTGGTGGACTCGCGCCCGCAGAGCCAGGCTGGAAGATTATTGAAGTCGCCCCTGTTCCAGGCGGTAACATCACGAGCGCCGACACCAAGTTTGTGAGTGGATACGGAGAAATTAGGTCCAAGTGGTGGATCGAAGATGGCCAGTTCAACCTGAATTTGTGGGTGCCACCTAACTCGAAGGCACTGGTAACATTGCCAAACGGAAACAAGACCAAGGAGGTTGGGTCTGGCTATTATGAGTTTCAACAATCCGGGTATGATGATTACGGATCAAAATAATAATGCGGGATGAGAAGATGGAAGTGTACAGATTTGACACTTGAATGTCGCTAGTATTACAATTTGAGATATTGCTAATCGTGATCTTTCATGAAAAATAGTGAACTCGCCATAAAAACATTTATCAGGTGAAATTGGAGGACTCGTTATTGATCAATCGCGTTCCCGATTCGATGAATCGATTCGAGGGGCTTTTCCGGCCCTTGTATGCCACTCGACAGTCGTAGCTCGAAAACCACCACTCCAGCGTTCCGTCCCAGGCCATTTCAAACCACCCCTGGACAGTATCTCCAATGGGACCATCAAAGGCGATTTCTGCCACATGGGGGTGGCCTGAATCTGTAAATGAGAATCTCAGCCATAGACTTTGTGAATCCTCCACCAAAATTGGTTCGTCAAGGCAGTCTAGCCGAATCTGTCCGACACTTGCTACCCTCCCGTCAAAGTAGTGAAAAAGCAGCCCGACGATAGATGGTTGATACTGTATCTTGCGCCGGCACACACTCAACGATTTGACCCCTTCGAGAGATGCCGAGGAATAAAAGAGGCCATCTCGGTGTTTGTTTCGAGGGAATTCGGACATCGGTACGGGAAGCAATGGCTCATTCTCGTCTGGTTCTTGTTGGGGGGTCTCTTCAAATGCCAAGCTTCTAATTCCTTGAGCACAACTGTCAAAGAAGAACCTACCAGGATTCCCATCAGGTCTATCCAGAAGAGTCCAAGTAGCATGGGAAGAAATCGGAGACAGTCGGGCGCCCATCAAACAGACCCGCTGCTGATTAGTTTTAAAAAGAAGCGCCAGCTTTGTATGGCTAGTGCCATCCGTGCGCATCCAAATCTCCGAAATAAACTCGGATGAATCGAGCGGCATGTAAACCCAAATCGATGATTCCGATCCCGATTCGTAGTATGAAATGTCTTCGCCTGGCATATGGGCATGTATGGCGATAGGAGCGGGATTACAGCAGACAGAATAACCTGTGATGTACGGAGTGTTGTATGGTAGCAACGCCATTCGAACTGGTGGAGGATGCGACCGGAAATCCCGGTAAAATGGATAGACTTGTAGTTGGTGCGTGATTGGCTGAGGGATGGCCCATGACACGACATCGTCACTGTAAACTCGCTCATGACCATTAACCGTGATCATGCTGTGTATCTTCATGCCCTTTTGATAATTAGTGACCTATTAGTACTTTGGAGACAGAACCTACATCACTTTGAGCCTCGAGCACTGAGTATGAGTTGGGGATTGACAATGTCTTCCACCAAACATTTGGCGACTCTTCAATGACTGGTACCTCGTGGGAATTGCCAAAAATAACTTTCCGTAAGCCCCATTGGTCCTCGCAAACATACACGGCATCTATGACGCGGTCTGGACTGGGAGATAGGATTCTCTCGGCGGTACCCTTGTTCTGGCCGTGGCCGTGTGTCAAGGATGAGAGATATTTAGTTCCTTCAAACTCAATACATGTGGCCCAAACCTCTTTAGAAGGCTTGATCTGGAAGAGCGGAGCATCGGTAGTGAATGGTAAGGCGGTCGCCAAACCTGCGGCGTATTGATGAATTAAATATTCGGCTGCCTTGAAGCGCAACTCTGGGGGCAGGTACATGGGTGTTTTTAGATTATCCGCTAATTGATACTGAAGCGTCTTGAAGCGATATTTATCCAGAGCCTTTGGAGGTTCAAAGTTGTAGGAGACGGCGTTCATGAACTCCCAAGGCGTTTTTGTGGGTAGCAGCTTGAGGCAGTCGAGATGGCACCCAACGGCCCTCTTTGAATGGTAACATTCTCGTGCAGATGCGCCGTGGCACACGATATAAAATGTGTTTCCCCTAAAGTCCACCGGAGCTTCGCAATCAAAGGCTTCGGAAAGCTCGCCGCCTCGTTTTACTGTTATTGTTAGCTGATATCATCATGGCATCGAATTCTGGGCGCGTCGGATACACACCGGCAATAATGGTTTCGCCCTTGATGAAATGAAAGCGACAGAGACCGCAACGACGGGCCACACAGTATAATTCTACAGATGACATGTTTATTTCACCTGCAGACTGCTCCAATGACGAGGGAAATCATGAGAGATTTGTTGTGGACAAAGGCGAGATGATGATCAAGAGAAGAGATGCTTGGAGACATGTCTCGCACGTCAGCGCAGTATCTGACCAGATCCGGAAACGGGTTCATCGGCGATTGCTGATTTGGCTGCGGGGCGAGTGGGTGCATCATCATCTTCCCACCAAGTAAGCGGAGCTGACGTTGAGGATGGCATAAATGGAAACTGACTAGTGGTCAATTAAAGTGCCCGCTCAAGTCTTCCCTGGGAGATGCCAATTATTCGTGAGATCACATGAAGCCAGGATGGCGCATAAAGCTCACTCGAATGCCCCGTGATGCAGACGACAAGCAGGCGAGTAGATGTGAGCGCTCACTACGTGGGGTCTTGGCAAGACAGTGCACCCACGCAAGGGATGGAGTATGCAGAACACATTTGGGGAAGGGATCGGAAACAAAAAATTAAATAAGATGAGGATATCAACACGCGTTTAGTATTGTATTTTTTTCTCTTTTTCTTATTAGATAATTCTACATCCATCCAGCCACTTCATTGAGGCTTGTTCGAGTGCGCCGTGTTTGTGCCACCCACCTTCGTAGACGCAGGGCAGACTCCAATTACCATAACGGACATGAACAAGCAATGAGCGACGAGCAGCGACACAAAAGTGGATCCTCTAAACTCATCGGCTCTACGCTACTAACCGACCTGCCTCTCCCGACTACCCAAAAGGGCAATCGGGATCGTTCGCTGGCTGGTAATCGGGCGTCTTCGATGCAACGGAGAACATTCCACGGACTCTTCATGCTTTCAGGTTGGAGCCTAGCATTGACCAAAAATTCTACAGGATGTTAAACTAGTGCTATTTAATGTCTGAAGGATGCACACCACCATAAAACGGGCAAACCCGCATACCCACATTCACAAGTAACCAAGTCTCAACCACAACAAACATCATTTCACTCTTCTGCTTAAACAACCACATTATTTATCCCAACATGTGTGACAAATATAATCATGATCTTGCAAGTATTGGCGCTTGGGCATTAAATTCGGCAATTTGTGAGGTTAGGGATGAGGGTATTTGCCTTGCTGAGCCATCCACGCATCCCATGCCATCCCACGACCCTTTGACGTATTGCTCTGTTACTGCAAGCCAGTTCGATCTCCAACAACATGTTGCAATGGAGGAGTCGCGATCCCCAGACGGCATGATACAACGATATCTGAGCGAATTCAGACGCTCAGAGCTTCCGGTTCAAGAATGGATCTGGCCACGATAAAGATGAGGATCGTGAGCCGCCATGGCTAGAGAAATCACATTTTCGACCAAGGGAATATCCCCGCCTCTTTTATACCTGCCTCTATTCAACAATCTTGTCCCCAGACTTGTTTCAGGGCAGCAGATCACCCCTGAACGGCGCAAGTCATGCATCACCAAGGTTACATGCCCAAAATGCTCATATCAACCGAAGAGCCGGGAACCAAATTTCCAGGGGCATAGCCGATCATCTTCGTGGTAGGAAGCTCAGGTAGGGTCTGCATTCGGGATCGTGTTGCCGGTAAGACTGGCAAAGTTGCAGGGCTGTGCCTCCTACCGAGTATGATGAGCTGATCCAACAAGAGGTGTCCGGTGAGGCAAGACTGCAACATGACGAAATTTCATAGTGCCAAGACGGTTTAGACGACAGAGGCCAAACACGAAGACACAGTTTAGAAATTTCAGTCAATAGCTACCTCTCCCTTATGCTCATTAATATTATTTATCATTAGAATGCAGCATGCCACTGTTTACTCAACTTTCCTCTCCATGATATCAATATGCACATGTTCCCGCTCACCCTCGACCTGCGCCGTTACAGAGCCTAGAAGCTTGTAACCGAGACCAATGTAGAGAGCCTTGCCCATCGGGCTTGCCATGACGGTCAGCATCCGCCTGGTCCTAATGGCTTCCTTGAGGCCCCAGTTACATAACATCGTAGCGGCTCCGCGGCGGCGAAAGTCGGGGTGAGTGACCAGCATCCAGAGGTAGACTTGGTCGTTTCCATATTTTGCAAAATATTTTTCATAGCCACGGGCTGTGACGGCAGCGTAGGCCCTCATGTGCTCGGGGTTCACATCTCGGCGCACATTAATCCCGCGGTCTTTGCCAAGAGAGACGAGTCAGCCACATGTTCAGCCTCGCTCAGCTGCTGCAAGGTCCAGGGGCGGACACGTACCTCCGCCATTGGGCTTCATCTCAGCTGCCACGTCCCATACGCCAATGGAAATTGGTTGGTCGACGATGGCCCCGTCAGCAGCCACGGGCGCAGTGACGATCAGGGAAAGATATTTTTCCGGCTGCTCCAAGTACTCCTCGTACTCGACTCTGGTCCACTTCCGAAAGTCATCTGGATACTCATCACGGTAAGGGAACTTGTATGTGCAGCCGGGATCGTCAGGGAAGCCGGCCTTGATGATCCCAGTGATTGCATCGAGGTCAGCTTTGGTGGCTCTACGCAGGCAGAGGGGTTCTTGCTCTTGTGACAGGTCACATTGTGAACTGGCATAGCCTCCGCCCATGGTGCTCGCAAGGGAAGCACGCCTAGAAATGAGCCGCGCCGGTGGGCCGTCTAAATAAAAAATGGAGAATCGTTGACGTCGTCAGCGTAGCTAGAGTTCAAAATAGATCAATTAGACAGGACGGACGAGGTCGATTCGTTAAGTAGGGCGAGCGAGTGCCCATACATAAGCATCATTTTCTTCGGGCCGTGTTGTTGGCCCAACAAGCTAGCTCATGGAGCATCCCTCGATATCCCCACAGCCCTCCTCCCGATTTCCTTTTTGGGATTCCGTCTCCCGACTTCCGATTTGGGCAGTCGGTGAGGAGTTTAGCCTTGCGCAGTTGGGTGACTTACAGGGCGTCTCAGCCACATTCCCGCAGCTCAGCTTTGATCGCCATGTATTCGATTTCATTTCTCCGCATATCTTTGCCTGAATGTCTGACCACCCATGATCCCAAACTTTCGTAAACGTTTTCACGTCCCATACCCGGGAAGAAACTTGTCGAATAATGGCCATTCTAGGTGACACCGGTGAGTATGGCGCTCACGAGGGCACTGAAGCATCCATAACCTTGCTGTCTATTGGCTCCTCCAATTCTGCAATTATGCATGGCTATCCCTCGGGTTACCTAGATGGGATGAATACCAGTGGTCTGGATGCCAACAATCTCGGCCACGTACATCCCAATCCATTCTTGGAAGTCCCGGCCTTCACGACTCAGTTATGTCAAGAGATATCCACAGCACCGTATTCGCCGGTCAGGCCGGGACAGGTTTCACCTAGAAGTACATCATTACCGGCGCACATTTCACTATCTACTTTGACTAGACTTCAAGCTTCCTCTGATCCTACATCGCCCAGAACTCTAACCCCTGGAGCCGCGACTCCCAGCACACCTGCCACCCAATCACCTGAGACCGGGCCGGAAGCAGCATTCAAGGTCATCCAGTTCAATCCTGCCAAGCCACGGAAGAAGGAACGCGGACAAGACTCTCAAGTAGTCAAGTCTCGGGCCAAGAAGCGAGGGCCACGCACGTCGGCTTCAAGAAACAATGTCTTGGCATTGGAGCCGGTATGGCATAACAAACTTTCCAATTTAAAGCAAATGACATCTAATGATGTGTATAGGAAACCGTTGTGCAGCCAGGTGGTGGCGCTATGGTGGTGTTCGGTCGGGGCCAGATTGTGCGTGCTCCGCTCAATGACCAAAGAAGAGTGTCGAGGTCCATTGCTCGCAGCCGCGGTGCATGTCAGCGATGTCAGAAAAGTCACTGGGCTGTATGCAACCCAACCCTCCCTGTCATCCCGATGCGAACCTATACTGAGATTTGCCGTATAAGTGCGAAATGTCGGGTGATCCATACAAGCCTTGCACCCGCTGCATGATGTTGGTAGCCACCTTCTACTCGCAAAGGGGGACTAGGGCCAGATCCCAGCCGTGTATCCGTATTGATCTTTTGGATTTGCGTCTGCATCGGAAAGGTAACGATGGATTAGTTTATTTCAAGACTGGAGGCTCGTTCTAACTGTCCCAGGCCCAACAATCCATAACGATATCCTGATCTGGTATGAAGCCAAAAAATACCTTGCGGGGCAACAGACACATAGCCACACTCACCCCGTATTCCTTACGCAGGGCTTTGGAGAAGGCCTCGAAAATGCGCTCTGCCTCACTGTGTCCCGCTTTGAGCCACTTCATGGAGATAGAACATCGTACTATTGGACAGACTCCTCCGGGAAAAGCCGTTCCATGGAGATGTCTCCCTATTTCATCAGTGATCTACCGGCAGCGCGTCGAAGCATCTATGAGTACGTTGCTAACGCACGCTCCGTTTACATCGAGACGCTCCTCGAATACTCGAATCCTATTATTCGCCAAACATTCCAAGCCGCCCTCCACTATGTTGCATTCAACAAGGTGCGTTTTGCTTCTCCTTTCCCGTCGCAGCGCTGACGAATGACTATGATAGAGTGAATTGGTTAGGCTAGCTCTCGATTTTTGGGCCGCCGCACGACTCATCGAGACACACTGGCGAATTTTCTGTGGAGGCACCATGATGGGGTTTGAACCAACAAACGAGCCCGGGCATCCGTATGATGACTTCACCCCAGTCACTCCCATCATGGATACACAACTAGATGACCTCATCATCCGTGAATTAATCGCACCATTATCAGAGGAGTTCTTAGCCAAACTAAAAAGGAAGATTGCTGATCACAAGCGAGAGAATTGGCTTGAGATTTATCTGGGAATTTTTATTGTCATGTCAAATACCGGCTGGGCATTGAAAGACATGATTGCAAACGCTACATGGAAGGGATTGAAGGTCAGTAATTACATTTCGTTTCCCACTGTTCCCATTCCACATTCTTCATCTCCTCGGCATCCTGCATGAATAGCATAAGCTGACTTGAAGCCTAGCCTGGTTTGCGCGGCGGAACCCTGACTCAGGGCTTCATGCATGCATGCAAGACCATGCTTGCATACTTCCACTTCGCGTGCTCCGGGGCAATACCTCTATCTCTAGCATTCGATCAACCTGGAGAGAAGTCCCAAATCACCCAAGACTTACCAGCCGACCAAATTGAATATCTCAAGTTTGTTCAAAAAGAGGTTCGCAATCAAGGTTAGTATGATTTGCAACTCATTCCCATTTCTATTCTTAAAAAGACAATATTCATATCAGTATTATTACAGAAAGAATCATACATTGGAGCAAATTGTCAATGTATGATGATGATGGCTACTGGTGCTACCAGTTGCTTTGTCAAAATTGGCAGGGCGATGTACCCCATGCCGGTGTGCTGGACGACTACAAGGAGGAGGACTTTCTTTCATCTTCTACTACTTAGAATTAGAATCCTTGGCATTTTGAAATCTGACAAGAGAGCTGAAAAGTCCAAGCACCCGCGACTGCCGAGGCGGAGGCTGAGCATGTCGGCAGAAAGCGGGACGCGACTAGAGTGAAATGAATTTACAAATAAGGCGGCTACAGTCGTAGATCACTTGTAATAATCAGCCTCATTGCCAGTGCCTGCCAATAAAAGTTTCAGATTTCCTGCGATTGCGGTATCCATACCGGTGTGGCGAGATGTTCATCCATCAACGAGTTTCCTTGTCACAGCCAACACTGTTCACGTTGGCACTATTTCTGAAAATGCAATTGATCTTCCAATAGAAAAAATACCGCAGCAAACGAAAGTTCAACTACAGACGTGAAGGTCCACACGACGTAGTTTACGCGCCAATCAGACTGTGGTTTTTGACTGCGCTCAGACTTCAAGGACTTGCATTTGCTGTAATCGCGGCTCAACTATCTACAGCCTGATAGGATAGAGCCTTGGCGTGCTTGCACATCCGCTGCCGAAATATGACATCTCTCAACAATGGGTCAGAATCGTCACGGATAATGATCACCAGACGTGAGTTGGGAAAGCCACATTGCGTAAGAATAACAAATCTCACGTATACGAAGCGGGGGTATCCCAGGAGACTGAAAGCAGAGCCTCATCGCCTTATGGGGGTTATCATACTCAAGTGTAATGAACACAGTTATAAATACCCTTGGTATCACTTGGGACATGGAATGCTACTTAGTTCATCATCAACATTCTTGACAAGATGGCCACAGCAACAAGCCAGGGTCCTAGTCTGGACTACTATGCGCCCAAACTCTTCCATGGGTCTGCTTCCTCCGATCAAACTGGCAATGAAGCCGAGGTCAAGGATCCTCTGCCTGGATTTCCGTCTTCTTATTCCGGGGAACGGGTCTGGACTGGCTCAGACATGTTAGCCAAAGAAAATGAGTGGATCACTGTCCTATCTAAGCAAGACCAAACAGACATCCATGAAGCTTTGCGACATTTTCAGAGTATGAGACTCATGATCTTTTCTAACTAGCCGTACTTGGAAGCTAACGATGGAACAGGCCTGAACTTGGGTCCCACGTTGCTGTCCCCCGACACATTTCCTTTGCCCAAGGATCTGCATGACAGACTCAGAAACATAACGAGCGACATCTACAATGGCCGTGGATTCGGTGTTATCCGCGGACTCAACGTCGACTCTTTCACCGAAGAGGAAAATGTCATAGTGTATGCAGGCATCTCCTCTCATGTCGCCCCAGTGCGAGGGTACCAAGACATTGACCGAGAGCTGGTTACATGTAAGTTGTTTGTAACAAGTGAGAATATCCTGCTTTTGATATTGACGCTCGCACATAGACCATGTCGTTAGCGAGGAATTGAGGCCTGGCGCTGAGGAACAAAATTTGCGGCCCGCCTTTACCCACGGACGCCTTGTAAGCACTTGGTTCTTTCGAAGTAGAGTAGCTCGCTCATATAATAAACAGGCCTTCCACACTGATGTTGGCGACATCTTGTCTCTGTTCGCGATGGATGTTCCCGGCAACGGTGGCGAAACAATGATTGCTAGCTCGTGCCATATTTACAATGAGCTCGCAGCAACTCGGCCAGACCTACTGCAAGAATTGGGGAAGAAATGGGTCTTCTCTCCGTACGTATATCTGCTTAAGCATAAAAGTTTTTGAGCTGTCGCTAACCTCCAATAGCTCGCAAGATTATGGTACCGACGGAACACCCTTGGTTACCAATGCTGCAGGCGACAAGCTCGTCTTCCAGTATTCTCGGCTCCCAGTGACCGGCTTCCGCAACAAAGGTGTCAATGAGTCACTTCCGATACCGTCACAGAAGCGCCTCGAGGCAATGACATTGATCGAGGAGCTTGCATGGAAGCATGCACTTCCGTTGCCCGGCAAGCGAGGTGACATTGCCTACATCAACAACTTCTGCCTGATGCACGCCCGTAACGCCTTTGATCTCGATGCTGACGGCAAGCCGATGCCCTCGAAGCGCCATCTCGTGAAAATCATGCTGCGCGACCCCGAGCTGACGTGGGAATTGCCTGAATCTCTCAGCTGGTATACGCACCGCGTTTATGGGCCCAACCAAGAAGATGGGAGCCGAACGGAGAAGTGGCAGCTCAGCGTCGGCTCTGATGAGACACCAGACAAGCACATCTGGGCCGGATCGCGAAGCTTTACTAACGGTTAAGAGATGGACAAAGTTCCAATGCGGAGCTTGTTGGAGTTGTCTGTCTCGAGATGCACACAACTTAATCTGGGCGCCCAAGTTCCGCAAATGATATTGACCTGTTTTGTATTTGAGATGCCTTCTCTTGAAGTCTAGCTCGTCTTTAAAGTCATTCTTTAAACTATTTTATTTAGTTGGCCGTCGTAATCTTCAACTTGTCCCCTAGTTGTAGAACTTTGAAACCTTTAGTACTACACTTCCCCAAACCGTAATTCTATGTTAGAGGGTATTCGCTAAAATTCAATTTCAAATAGGTCCTCCGCATAATAGGCTCGACCCGTGGCGGGGCTTTGGCCTCTTAAAACCATGGCCATGGTCTGGTCGCAGTAGCCGCGTTGGCTTTGGACAAGGCCGACTGCTCCGGATTGTGGATTTGTCTTAATTGACAGATCTGAACGTTAGTTGATTGCTATTCCATTTTTCCAAGCCCACTGATCGGTCCCAAAGCCTTTTGGCCAGCGATGGTTCCCGACCTGATGGCCAGGCAACCTTTGCCAACCTCGCGTGGGCATCTTCCCATCGAGTGACATTTGAGGCTAAACTCCATCGTCGGATTGCGGTATAAAGATAATTTTCGACCACAACCAAGTGCTCGTCGTATGAATACGTCTGATGGCATTCTATGCTGTAGGTAGTGACAAAGTGCTGCCAGAACCATAGATTTGATAGACAGATATGCTTCGATTCATGCGCAGTCCGTCGAAAATCCAGCACCAATATCGATAGCAGGCGCCGGAAAAGCCTCCTCTCGTAGGATTCTGCAAAATCCCAAACCTCTAATACAGAGTACAGGTAAAACCCAGCTGTAATAGAGAGACTGCACCAGGAAGTAGCGAGATTAGTCTCGGGTGAGTCATGTGGCCCTGTTTTGGCGGGCATCTCAAAAAATGATGCAATATGACCACCGATGGCAGCAAAATGACCCTCCAAGATGGCGCTCTCGGCCAGGGATGCACCTGAATCATCTTTATTTTGACTGGACGGAATTTGTGAAATCGACCTCAAATATTCCACGACAGAAGATCCGTCAATTTCGTAGAACCTGGATTTTGGAGGGGGGTTTGAAAAGAAGAAGGGGAATATTGCAACTGACTCCAGCTGCATTCGGAGATAGGCAATGTGCCGGGCTGCGTCTTTTTCTGCGAGAGGCCACCTCATTGTACCATTCATCTTATGTTTTAGCACCCTGCACTTTATGGCGTGAATAGCGCAATTAGTTCTACCAAAATATTGGTTAATATGTTGCATAGGCAGTATTGTATGGCATTCCTCACAATATAAAGTATCGGTTGACAAGCTCCTTCTCGAGGGCCCCACTACCCTGGCGGTTCCCAGCCGTTCTGTAGTAGAGATCGAGAATTGAGAACAGGCCATCCACGTGGGTCTCTGCGGCCTCGACGTTGCCAAGAGCGTACTGTGAGGATGAATTAGCGATGGGCTCAACAAGAAACATGCAGGCATAGAAGCTCAAGCGCAGCTGACGACCGTTCCGTGCATTGTAGATTCTTACCTCTATGAGACATAGTGCAGTGATATCGTTTATCAATGATATCAACGTCCCCGGCTGGAGGGCTTCGATTTGAGGTTGTAACAATTTGAGAGTCTCAACTTTGTGAAACAAAAACGTGGGGTTATACTTCTGGGCGTCTCCAGTCACCCACATGCAGTGTAAGCCGCCTATCAGTAAAACGTTTCTCAGCGTGGCGGGACTGTGAGCCACCAGTGATACTCTGATCGACAGTTGTTAAAATCTGACACTTGAACATGGGACGAATGGGCAAGGTTTATCAAGCTTACATTTTGTCTGCCCCAAGGCTGTATGAGTTATCTCCACTCAGGCGATGAACTAATGGCAAATCTGTTAGTTTGAGCATGGCAATATGGAAACTCGGTTGCATACTACAATAATGAAACAGTTCCTTTGACCTGTAGGGCATCCGAATAGGTAATACGTCGAATGAGTCAATTGGGTTTACGTCCGGAGCCCTGGTCAATAGTGGGGGCTGAGACTCTTCCGCATCAAGGACAAAAGGCTGCAGCTGACCAGGGAAAGATGGGAATCTGCGATCTCGAACCGGAGGCTCCGGTGGGGGGTATTCACAGGTCTTATTTTTCTCTTTGCACTTTAGGCTGGGCGCCCGTCAGCCGAATTATGTTTCCGCAGTGACGCGTCATGCAGAGACTCACCAGATTGGTTTGGTTCCGTCACATCGGATATGCCGTTCTTTACACGAAAAGCAGCCGATCCTACTCCGAGTGTGTGGCTTTCGCACTCGTTGTGCCGGTTTCTTACTTGAAGCATCCATTGTGCCGGGTGTCCAATCGTATACAAATGACTGTGAAAGACAGTCGGCGTTTGAAAGCAAATGTAATCCAGGGAAATTCACCCAAGACCGTGGCAACGGGTCATGCGCAAATAAACGAAATCCCCGCCCTAAAACCGCACAGCCCACTTTTGCCGTCCTTACCGCCTTGATCCTACCTCGTCTCGGTGGAGATTATCGTTCATGGGCCAATCAGATATGGCTATTTGGACTTGGAAGCCGCTCCTAATTTAATTCTGCCTAATCCATGATACGGCCGTGGATCATGATGGAGCCGTTCCAAGCCCTCTTTGAACCAAAAAATTACTCCAACTGAGCTATTGAGGAAAGTCTAGCCAGCCCTGCAAGCTCGGCATTTTCGCGTTAATTTTCTCTCAGCCTTCCAAATCTCGCACCTCCGTCAGGCTTCGTATGCCGGGGGGTATCCACCCGCACCGTCAAGGGGTTTGGGGTTACATTGACCAATCACAGAGTAACAATTTCATCAGGGTACCTACAATCTCACCGGTCCCTATTGATATGGGTCTTGAAGGGCAGTGGAGGCTTATTATGGTAATTAAAGAGATACGGTTTCTCGTAAATCGCCTTTGGATGAAAGTCAGTTGCCCTTCATCAACTCTTCCTGCGCCTTGTCAACACCAGGTAAAGTAATGCCCTCGCAACCAACCAAACACAATCCACACTGCTGCAAGGAAAGCACCCTATGACGACTATTATTGCGTTCTCTTCCCGACTCAGGCACAAGCCACAGATACAAACTCGTGAATGGAAGGTTTGAGAGAAGGTTTACAAAAAGGTCTTTGACATTACTAATGCTTCGATTGATAATTACTATCATTATGTGAAACTTTTGGGGAATCTCTATACGAGATCAATACAATGTTTTCTAACCCCATCAACGATTGGAACTACCGAGAAATGATTATCCAAGCCCTGCCAAACAAGGTTCATATCCTCAGAGACACTTCCAAGCTCCCCCTGAAACCCAGTTTGGAAGTGACCCAACCTTCGATACTCGCCCTTCTTACGGCCCGTAGGTTCAAGCAAAAGCCCACGTGTTGGTGCAGGAGAAGAAGCTCGAGTTATTGGCATGATGTAAACGTAACTTTCAAAGTGATAATCTTGAACGGCAGGCGTGTGATCAAAGTTGCACGTTATTGCGATCGGGGTGTGTTCGTCGAAAAATGTCCGGTGGGCCCTCCGATATGAGTCCCAGTGGATCATTGCGCGGTATAGAAAATCACAGCGTAATCGAAGGGTCGCATTGGCAACGTCCCCGAATTCACTCTGTGACATGAGCGTATATTTCAAATCTTCGACATTTATACATAGATGAGAGTCTTTCTTTGACGAACGCTCGGAAGTGTTGAGTGCGATTGGTCCACTGATGGAGGCCCACGACCATGAGGGGTTGGTGGTCCCAGGGATTCTTTTTGAATGGGGGAGTACTTCTGGCCAATTGGTTTTATCAACATGCCAGAGTAACATGTGCACAAGATCCTCCTTCCATAGCCCAGCTATGTAGGTGTCCTTGGTGTGGTTTTGTATCATCTTCGCAAGACCAGCGATTGCAAAGAGCTTGTCGGTATCCTTTGTTAAATCACATTCCGAATACACCTTCACAATTTCAGGCCAGGCCGAGCGCCCAAGTTCTCGCTTATTCATAACCATTGGCGAAGATATGTACGAGCGGTATTTTGGGTAGCCATCTGGGTACGTTTCACAAGCTGGTTGCTCGACACATTCCCAAAACACTTGTTCGTCGGTGAAATGCAATGTCCGTGCAGAGAGGTAGCGCTCTTGCAATACCCAGGCGCGTTTCTCCAAATGGTCCTTTTTGGGACATACGTGGTACCTTCGAAAAACATCAAACAGACAGCTCGCGTCACTTGATTGAACTTGACATCGCCAGGTTCGTGGGCGATCAAAAAAACAACCAACACTTCCGTCTTCAGCTGATGTAGCAGCAATATTGAGACTAGAGTTATTGTATACCTCGGTCATCAAAACAGATTCTTTTTTCCAGTCTTCTTCACTGTCTTGGATGATGCACATTGAGTCTATCCAAAGATATCGAAATCCTAGGAACTTGCTAATATGAATTGCGTCCAAGAATGTTTTGGGAAGTGTGTTTGCCGGAACATGTTGCTGAAAACTTTCAAGGTTGGCTAGTGTAAGAGTGTCAAACTTTTTTGAGCCCCAGCGATGACTGAGAGCGACATATTTTATTCCAGGACTAAGTTGACTTTTGATGCGTAGTTGAGGTTGTTGGTCATCATTAATGTATAACAGCCGTGTGGGGATCCATCCGTTGGTAGAGCCTTGGCAAGAGTTGTGAGATGTGGTGCAATTTTCCAACCAGCGTTTGCATAATACCAAGGCATCTCTTGTGCTAGGGTTTCCTTGTAGAGAATCATAGTTTATAGCTCCTGAATAATAGGCATTAGCTTTCAATGCACAGAGTCATGCATCGGGGAAATTCAACCTTTCAGAGCCGGGTATATGTCGACCTCACATCTCAGCCCTTTGGCCTCAAAAAGTGAAGCTTTCTCGTCCTGATATCGACTAAAAAACACCTCATACTTGTTATAGAATCGCTTAACAATGCCCCCAGGAGGTTCCCGAAGAAATTCGACTGGATCCTCGGACCAGTCGGACTCAGTACTAGAGAGAAACTGATAACACATGCTGCATCCATTATTGGCAGAGGATTCCAAGTCAATCCACGTGTCAAAGAAGTCAAATTCCTTACTATATCGCTCATCATCACCGCATGCATCATCAACAATTGCTTGGCAAAACGCGCATAAAGCGAAAGGTTCTCGAGGGTGATCTGCAACATTTGTCGCCGCTCCTGAAGGGCCTTGAGAAGGTCCCATCATGTTGATACATGTACTGCTAGTTTCTGTAGCAGTCAGTCATGTTTTGGTGTTTTATTGATAACGTCAATGAGTAGGAAAGAAGGAGGAGAAAAGGAAACTAGAGCACAGCCACCGCAAAATTTACACTTAGGATTGGTTGCCTGCAACCTTTGCGCCTAGATGCATGGTATACATAATCTTACTGGACCGACACATTACAAATTTAAGACATGATTAACCAGACAGGGAAAGATATTTTTCATTGGGGACACCAAGGTCAGGCGTCCTAGCCCCTACCTCTCGCATCACGCGCTTCCTCTTACACCGCTAGGACATGCGTCCTGTTTCCATATGGGACTAGATGAAGATCCAGTATTGCGCTATTCGCAAAGAACGAGAATCCCATCACGAGCTTGGACGTTGTATATGGATATTCCACATGTGTAAATTTTTGAAGTAGGAACAATAGGGTAGGGATGTGAACATTTTGACGAACTCGTGGGAGCTGGAATAGAACTCAAACTTGGCATAAAATTCCTTATATTGTTGGCTCTTGGCTTTTAGATATGTTGTAAGATTATGTTATTCGCAATTATTAATATACAATCGCTTGTTCGTTTTGAGTACCGCTTTCCTGTTCTTCCCAGCTGAAGAGAAGGTCAAGCCCTTCAAGAAAGACTGAAGGCAAAAAAGTTGGTAAACAGTCATCCAGGAACGAAAAAGGAGAGAAAAACAACAGAAGAAAACCCAGCACTGAAAATTAAGTTGATCAGATTGATTTAAGATTTACTTATAGTTTTTCATAGTATCGGAATATCCGCATCCCCTGTTGAGGTGGCATGAACCCCGCCTAGTGGTGTGGTGGGGTTGCGCCAGCAGAAGCTTGTCAGCCAACACGATCCAAACTTCAAGTAACGATTGTCGCAAAACCAGCTGCGTCCATGTGGCTGTGCAGCAAAGGTAGAATGATAAAGGTATAAATTAGTTGACAAACCAAGCCCTTTCAATACGACAAACGCAAAATATGTCTGCCGAGCCAAGCGAGCCAAGCCATGGTGTCGCCTCTTGGCCCCTCGGCAAAATGCCGCTTGTCCCGGCACATACGATGGACGAACCAACCGAACTGCAGAACAGAGTCGCAGGGCCTGGAACGTCGCTCTGGGACAGGCGCTTCGATGGCTCGCAGGGCGACAAGCCAGCACAGCCTCATGTAACATGTTAGCGTGACGTCACGCCAAGCTGGGGCGGACAGCAAATCCACCTGGGCCACATCATGGCTCAATGCCGGGAGTCGAGTCCAAGCTGCGAGGGCTAAAAAACAAAAAGGCGGGACGAGGCCGTTGAGGAAGCTTATCGCGGTTCCATCTCATCTCTGCATCGCCATCACCTACGTACGGACATATACAGCACCGCCCAAGACCCGCTACAATGGGCTGGAAAGACCACCTGAAGCGCGCCAAACAGGAGTTTGAGCAGCTCATCGCGGACCCGGACAAGAAGGATCAGGGCCCGTCTCACGACCCAAGTCAGCCACCGAACGTGCCCCCGCCACAGTCTCGGCCTCCCCCACAGCCGTACTGGCAGCCGCGCTTCCAGCCCGACATTCCCGTCACCGTCGACTGGGACGCCAAACTGGGCAACGGGCCGGACGGCTGGGGAAACCAGGAGCTGGAGCACTACACGTCCAACCCTGCCAATGCCTTCCAGTATGTGGACGACGCGCGAGAGGACACTTTGTCGCTGTGAATGTCTGACTGACCTGAGCTGAACAGCACCCAAGATGGCCGCCTGGTGATCCGAGCACTGGCGAACAATGCAGCGCCCTCGTCAGACCAGCGCTACACCTCAGCGCGTCTGGTGAGTAAGCAGACGCTGGCCCGAGACCGCGGCGTCCTCACAGCCGTCATTCTCTCGCCCTGCGCCGACGGCATCTGGCCCGCATTCTGGCTCCTCCCCCAGGAGCCCTTCTCGTGGCCCACCGACGGCGAGATCGACATCGCCGAGACCTGGAACGGAGACCACGAAAACAGGTCGTGTCTCCACTGGGGATTCCATCATGAGCCCCAGAAGCACCGCGTCCTGGCCACCAAGATCCCCGACATGCACGCCCGCCCTGTGAGGTACGACTTCGTCTGGGACCAGCCCAATGGCCAGCCCGGCCAGGGCAGGATGATCTGGTACATTGACGGCAGGCCCGTCATGAGGGGCAACATCCCCGCGGGCACACGACCGATGCGGGAGATGACTATTCTGCTCAACGTCGCCATGGGAGGCAACGTCTGCCAAGGCAAGGTCCCTGCCGACGGGTACTACGATATGGTCGTCAGCACCTTGTTTTTGGCGGATGAGCCCGAGCACGGAGGTTGGGGTCGCTTCGAGGCGGATTGGCCCAGGATTGGCGAGGGAAACACATATTGAACATTTTAACGTAGATACAGACACGCACATCCAGTAACTTATTCTGGACATGTTTTATGACGATATGGTAGCAAAAAAGAAAAAAATTTGTCGCACTATCCGCCTTGTCCTGTAACACGTGGGTGCATGTACGTGCGCCGTTTCATCCTCACTCCCTACACTTTGAGCACGGTAAGGCTGTTGGCCCCATCGTCGGATTCACGCGTCTCGTGGCCATGTCAAAGCGCGCCGGGGGAAACTTCTTCTGCCTGATGCCACATCGTCTTCGACCTCATTAAAACAAACTCACCCAACCTTCTCCATGTCGCCGCCTCCAGCCCATCAAGAATGCGGGAGCTCTTCTTGGATACCAGCGGGACGATAGCTGAGATCCAGGAACGCGTGGCGCAAGCCAGCGCCAAAGTGGGACGCATCAGCACCGAGACCCGCAGCGAGGAGGACCTGGGCGAGGTCCGGAACCAGCTCGATCTCCTCGCCAGAGTCATAGACGGCTTCCTGCAGCATGAGAGGGAAGTGCGCACGAGGAAAAGCGGCGGCCACCTCTTCGAGCTGCTCAATGACGTCGACAACGTGCTGCCCGATGTGTGGCGACTAATTCACAGGGCCGAGGGCTTGCATGGGGGCCCCGGGTTCCTGAGGAGAGCCCGCCTCGCGCTTGTGGGCTTTGAGAAACAGGCCAAAGAATGCAGCCTCGTGCTGGAGGAGGTGAGGAACCTCTTGCAGCTTTCCCTCGACAAGTCCATCGTCGAGATTCGTAACTGGACCCAGTTGCGCAAACTCCTCCTGCCCCCAACCGTAAACGCCATACCCAAAAAACTGGAGGGGACGGGAGAGTGGATTTGGTCAAACCGCAAATTCGAGCATTGGGTCAAAAGGCCTACAATGAACCCTGCCCTCCCCGCCTTCACGGAGATTGCAGATGCGTCCGATGTCGACAATAGAGTGCTTCTGATCCACGGAATCAGAGGATGCGGCAAGTCTGTCTTGGCAGCATCGGTGGATTGCGAATTACGCAAGAAGCACAAAATTTCAATGTTCTTTTCTTTCTCAGCAGTCCATGGCCAAGAAAGACGAACTGACTCCATGTTGCGGAGTCTCCTGTGGCAGCTCATCCTCCACCTACCCGAGGAAGAGCAAAACGAGCAGATTGCACGCCTGCTGCAGGAACAGACAAAATTAAAGAATCCCGCCTATCTCGCCCTCGAGATACAAAAGATAGAGGTGATTCAACAATACGACGTGTTCTTCATCTTAGATGGTATCGAAGAATGCACCGACAACTGGAACGACGCTGAGGGCGGTCCTCTGGGTATTTTAATACGACTTCTTCAATCTAATCGCAAGATGCACCTACTTTTGATAGGAAGACAGAGGAATCTTCGAACGGCTCTCTTGCTATGGACCCTTCAAATTGAAATGACGAGGGATCTGATCAACGACGACATATCTAAGCTCATAGCATTTGAGCTGGAAAATTGCCCCAACATTACCGATGGCGCGGTGCGCGAAAACATCAGAAGGGAGTTGGAATATAAACCAGCCTTGACATTTCTGAGGATAGGATTCATCTTCAAGCAGCTCCGTTCATCTCCCAGCACAGGATTCGATCCGTCATTACGGCATTTGCCGGACGAGCTGGGTCGAGAGTACAATCGACTGTTTTCGAAACTTACTATGCGGTTCAACGGAGAGTCAAACGAGTCTTCTGTTGACTTGACACGATCAAGAACTCTACTAAGTCTCATCATTGCTTCTTTCAGGCCTCTTGCATCCACCGAACTTTGTTTAGCATACGCCATGACTTTTCCATCAGACTCACCAGATGTTGAATCTGGCGAAAACATGATTACCAAAGAAGACATTATCAACACATGCGGAGAGCTTATAGCTATAAACAAGGATCGCATTTCTCTCTTACACACCTCTATACGAGAATTTCTATTTCGAACATCTAGTCAATGGGACCGCAATGACAGCAGCATAGCCCACTTTCGCCTTGAGCCGAAAAGTTGCCATAGAGAGCTCGGGATGGCCTGTCTACGGTATTTGCGGCAGATAAATTGGCAGGGCTCAAATTGGGTTGACTCGCCAGACCTCCTCACGGGCCGTTATCCGTTTTTCAATTACGCATCCTACCACGTGTCGTCACACCTTTTGGAATCAGACATGACTGCCAGGGAAACGGACGAGGTCATCGAATTTTGCAACTCGAAAAGCTTTGCGGCGTGGAGGGAGTTTATACTACTATATAAGGGCACCGGCACTCAAAACGAGCCGTTGCCCATTCACTTTTGGGATGATTTCACTGAATTCTGGGGCGCCTTCAACGGGTTTGGCTATTGAGTAAAACCGGCATTTACGTTCTCGATCCAGCGGGGCTAAATCAGAATTCACAAACGAGCTCATCAAAATGTATTTCGGCCAAGCAGGTGTTTCAGTAGAACCTGCTGCCATTGTAACTAGTGATACCAGATTACAGCGTCTAAATTTAGATACAATTTAAAGATTTATGTACCACTATTAGTAACTCGTTCAAGGTGCCTGTACCGAAAACCCGCTATAGATATTATAAACAACAAACAGTACAATTTTATTGAGTCCATATCCGAGCGCTTTAGCAAATATGCCGCAAAAGAAGCCTTGAGCAGTGGATTAAATGTCCTACAGGTTTCCGTACCAATCTCCCCTGGAGTCTTGGCATCATCTGATCTGGATTGACTCCCGGGGCAGTATGGTTATTTGGGAATTTATCTGAGCGATTCCGGCGTCATCAATCCAGTGCGCTGTAGTTGGAAAGAATGGCCTTGTTAATAGGTCAGGTAAAAGAATTTCGTCATCCGAGACTTACCCCATAGCTGGCCTCCTAGTTTTCTTCTGGAGAAGCACAGACACTGGGCCAGGTCAATGCAGGTGGAATGCTGGGGGAATGAGGCGGGGGGAGGTGCGGGAGAGGTGCGGGAGGATCGCCATCCTGCGAATGTATGACGAACCCCGCCGTTTGCGTTGCATGAAGTTGTACCCTCAGCTTCTCACTCGGCGAAATACTCGAATTGAGAGCTAAGGAATACGCAAAGGATTCGATTTGACTGTTGTTAGATAGATACCCTCCCCTCTTGGCAATTTACCCCTTGTCTTGGATTGGAATGCGGTCGGCAGATTACCCGAAATCTAGACACTGTAGAGCGGCCCGTGGGGACAGGGAGAAAATCGGGCCTTCTGGTATTCGTGGAGCAGTCTTGTCTTGGTGCGAGACAGCGCCAACTGGCCCTTACACTCATAAGCTGAGCCTAGCAACCGTCCTAGGTAGGTTACGCAGTACTGGGTATACACCACTCAGCTCGACCTTTCGCCTTGATTTAAGTACTTTCTTGATCTTTCGCTGCAATATATGGGCGATTGATTTTCCATTCTCGAAAAAGGAGTCCCAGCAAGTGCCTTCAGACTAGTTCATTTATTATGTAGAAGATACAACTTAGACTGGTATTCGAAGTTGCTGAACGGTGAAAGTTTGCAACATCTATTACGTGATTTATGTGGATTCGATCCTCATTGTAGAATGGTACTATGTTAATTGATGATAAATATGAGCCATGTATGTAACAATAATGGACTGGATTTAGCGGTCTTCCTTTGCCGCGATCGTGATTGCCCTTGCTTTTGTGCCCATAAATAATTTGCGTAAATACTTCATTCCGTCTCATTATTGGACACAGTTAGCACCAGAGTTGGCTATGCCATACTCAAAGTCATCCTCCTTTTTAACATGACCAATAATGTGCGTTTGTCGTCTTCATTTCGACGGGGAGCGACCCCACTGGTTGCTTGACTTAGACACGGCTCGAACCAGCGTGTTGCAGATCACTGCTTTTGTCAAGAAATCTCTAAGCGTTTATTTATTGACAAAATGTATAGCATTACCTGTGATTCTTTCGATGATCATAAAAACAAGTATCCAATGGAAGGTTTGCCGCGACTTGTACCAGTCTCAACAGGGCTGTGGTTATCTGGCATGAAGCTTTCCTAATACCCAACTCCAAAATTTTGACTGTGCCAAGCGTTGGTACAATTTTCCGAGCTATAAAGTCTAGAATCTGACTCTGCGTGTCGTGGCAGCGATCAAAAGCGGAGCGTTCCGACATGCAGAATCGATACTTCAGTATGTGGCGCGGTGGCTGGAGCGCGGTGTTTTTCGCTTGGCAAGACATCCAAGCCTCAATCACACCACTTCCACTAATTTTACGCATGGGGATCCATTTCATCGTGGTACCTGTTGGTGATGTGCTTCCAATTATAGCTGGATGAGAGCTGATGTTTGAGGCATGCATATCACGTAACAGAGTGCTGAGGTTGTTGGCTTGGTAACGCCAGGATAGTCAAACACAAACATCGGAACGATCAAATCATTAATATATTATGTACTATTCTATTAAGAGAGAAATTGATGTGGAATATTTAGGCTCTTTATGACTGAATTCATGATGAATATTCTTTTATGCTCCTTACACCTTGCCTCATTTAGGGTGACGAGATCAGATTAAATCACGTATTTTTATATCCAGTAAAATGAAAACACGAAGTAGAATCCGGGGTGTCTCGCATTTTCATGGCAAATCTTGCAGAACGAGAGTTTGGTGGCTTTGCTTCAACGTCAATGAGTACTGACAAGTCGTTGCATCGGCTACCGACGGGATGTAAGCCGAATTTTATTGCATACCAAAACTTGCACCTCTTTGCTCCCAAGACTGACGTGACCAATCCTTGTGTACAAGACTCGCCCCGCCGTGAAGTAGGGAGCCTGAGCACGGACGATCGGGAGTGGGATACATCCGGACACAACTTACGTTATGGATTGGGGGATAAAATGTACGGTCTGTGAGCTAGTCTCGAAGGAAAATGAGAATTACCGCCTGAAGTGACTAGTAATTTGCCACGTTTTTACTTCCCTTACGCATACGTGTATGTTGTGTTTTGAAGCTACACTACGGACATTCAAACAAAAAAAAAACCTTCACCAGCAGACACGCGGGCTGCGATGTTGCACTCAAAATGTCTTGCATTTTTTATGAACATAATGTGGTCTATACAATTCACTATTATCTCCCTGCCCGGGGGAAGATATAATAATGCCACCAGTGCATAAAACTAAACATGGGGATTCGGTAAAGTAATTCGGAGAGTGTCTCATGATGTAGCACGTCTAACTACCCAGAGTCCAAGGAAGATGAGTTTTTTTTTTCATTCTGGAATTGATGCTGCAATTTTACTTTCAATAAAGTAAAGAACTGTCGCTCTATTAAATTAACAAATTCAGGTTAATATCGATGCAAAGACAAGTCTTTTTGGTGTACTTGTAAAACTGGGAACGGAGCATTGCCAATAGCAAACTTCTGGAAGAGCACGTGGGTGGGGCTGGCGTGCAAAGACTATGCTAAACACACTCTGTGTTTCCATATTGATCACAGCCGTGTGGCTTGTGAGACTTTGCTCAGGGACTTGGCTGCTTGCTCAAGGGCGAATAGTAGCCCGAATCCATGGCAGCCTCCAACGATACTTTCCCGGAACAAATTCTGTTAGGACCATTTGAGCACCAGCTCGTGTATAGCATGCTTGATTTACGTTCTAGTTTCGTTTCTCGAATTAAGAATACGACATTTGGTCGAACGTAGGAATAAATTCGCCTTTTACAATCGATCGCGTCACTTTTGCTACAAAGAAGTGCATGTGAGACAAAATAATTCCAGGCTTGCAGGCGGGGGGTGCAGATTCCTGCCCGTGTTCAACAATGGAAATGTGATTTCCACCAAACTGCTTCCCACTTATTCGCTTAGCCAGCCATGGTTAGAACACAGGGCTCGATTTGATGCCGCAATAAAGATCAACAAGTAGAACCACGAGGGATAATCCTGACGTGGAATTCTGCCCCAACTTGGCGAAATGTGCTGACTCATTGTAGCATGGTGGGCGTTTTCGGAGCAATCCAGACTTTAAGTGATTCTGTGTAAAACTTTTTTCGGTTCTTCCCTTGATGTGCTGAAAAACAAAAGCAGATTCTACAAATAGCATCTCCCTTTCAATGCCTTTATTCCTTATCGTATCCAACACTAGCGACTGATTTGCCGCACCACCGCTTATCAGCTTCGCTTTCACTCATTTCATATCCATTTCACTCGTTTCATATACCTGGACTGCCATTAGGCAATAATATCAGAAATGAAAGGAGCGAATCATGATGGGTTCGAATACGCTGGCTCTTCTGCGCTCCTTCGAGCTGCAGGCGCGACTCAGGATGCTGGTCCAGAGTCACCGTCACACGACATACTCCGGCGTTCTAAACAAGGGGATGTAGCGAGAGAGGCCCTCAATCCTCATCCTGATGCTCTTCAGCACATACTTCCGTTCTCCCTTCTGAGCGACCATGTCGACGTTGAATCGCTCGCGCGTGAGCACGGCCTGAGCCCATCCGACATCGAAGACTCATTCCCTTGTACGCCATCACAAGAAGGGCTTTTCTCGTTGTCTTCACAGCGACCGGGACATTGCATCACGCAGGGCGTCCTGCAGCTATTCCCAAATTTGTCAATCGATGATTTCCGCAACGCATGGGAACAAGTCATCCAGGGAACCGATATCTTACGAACAAGGATCCTCCAGTCCGACGGTGGTTTACTGCAGGTCGTTGTCAAGGAACACACCCATTGGGCCCAGGCCACTGGATTAGACACCTATCTACAGGCTGATAGGCAGCTTCAAATGAACTTTGGTGATCCGCTCTCACGTTATGGGCTTGTCAAGAACGATGAAGATACTCGCATGTGGTTTGTGTGGACAGTACATCACGCCGTATGCGATGGTTGGTCACAGCAGCTCATACTCAAGGCGGTGTCTGAAGCATACCAGGGAAAGTGCTTCGATATTATTTCTCAACCACAATCCTGGATCAAATATGTCGGCAACCAACAAAACCAACACATGTCGGACTACTGGAAGAAATATCTTGAGAGCTGTCAATGTGCGCCTTTCCCAGTTCTTCCTACACCCACGAAGCAGGTGACAGCCAATGGACTGGAGGAGCGCCAAATTTCATTCACGATTCAAAAGGGGCGAGATATTACGTTGTCGACATTTGTTCGTGCTGCCTGGGCCCTAGTAGCTGGGTGCATGACCAATTCGGACGATGTTGTATTCGGTGCCACGTTATCTGGCCGAAAAGCTCCAGTTCACCTCATCGAAAAGATGATTGCACCGACAATAACTAATGTTCCAATCCGAGTTCGACTCGACAAGAATTCCAAGGTGTCGGACTATTTGGAAAAGATCCAGCATGACGCCAAAGAGATGATCCCTTTTGAGCAGGCTGGATTACACCGAATCTCCGAGCTATCTTCTAGCTGTGAAAGAGCTTGCGGATTCCAAACACTGATTGCGATTCAACCCAAGGAAAAAGTATTCAGCGATGGTGTTCTTGGAATATGGCAAGAAGATGAACAGTTGAATTCTTCCAACTCTTATGCTCTCATGATTGAGGTACAGCCCGAGCTTGAGGGTATTCTCGCAAGGGCTAGTTTTGATTTAGAGATCATTGAACCAGATGCAGTACGGCAGCTGCTAAATCGTTTGGACTTTGTTATGAATCAGCTATGCCACATGGGCCCTGAACAGACACTGGCAGAGATTGAGATGGTGACACCCCACGACCTGGAATTATTTTGGGGCTGGAACAAAACAGTGCCCGAAGGCATTGATAAATCAGCCGTTCAGATGATCCAAGAACATGCTCAAAAGCGCACTGAAAATGTGGCTATATGTGCTTGGGATGGACAGCTAACATACCGTGAGCTGGACGAACTAAGCACAAGGCTGGCCGTACAGCTGGTGAAGATGAGTGTCAAAAGGGGAATGATTGTACCTATCTGTTCTGACAAATCTCAATGGGTACCGGTTGCAATGCTCAGTGTGATGAAGTCGGGAGCTACGTTTGTACTGCTGGATCCGAATCTGCCTGAACAGCGTCTCCAATCGATTGTGGGACAGGTCAACGCCAGTGTCATCCTTTGCGCTCCTTCGTACGGAGCATTGGCCTCTCAGCTCTGCCCCATCACCATTTCAATTAGCTCAGATTTCTGCGCTAGGCTGACTGACAGCTCGTTGGAACATCTACCTCACCATGTCCCGGAATCTTTTGTCTACATTATTTTTACATCCGGATCAACGGGAATGCCAAAGGGAGCGGCCATCAGTCACCGAAACTTGGCTTCAGCTATGCATTATCAAGCCGGGGAACTCAAATACTCTCCCAAATCGAGAGTATACGACTTTTCTGCTTACAGCTTTGACGCAGTTATCATGAATGCCTTTGGAACTCTTTGTTCCGGAGGCTGTCTATGCATTCCTAACGAATCAGATCGAAAGCATGATTTGGCTGCAAGCATGGAGAGCTTGAAGGCCAATACTGTGCTCCTCACGCCATCCGTTGCCCAGTTACTGTCGCCAGAGCAAGTTCCCAGTTTAGAACTCATGATGTTCATCGGGGAGGCTGTCTCGTTGAGGGACATTAAGCCTTGGTGGGGTCGTATAATTCCATTGTATGGCCCCTGTGAGTGTACCCCAGCGACCCTGCTCACCCTGAATTCATCTACTCCGGAGGAAGCTGTGCGCATAGGGCGAGGATATGGTGCTGTCACCTGGGTTGTTGACCCGGATAACCATCATTCACTGGTACCACACGGCTGCATTGGTGAACTATTGCTAGAGGGGCCTCTTGTTGGCCAGGGTTATCTGAACCAACCTGAGAAAACCGCGGCTGCCTTTATCAAAGACCCAAAGTGGCTCGTTGCAGGTACTGCTAACCATCCTGGTCGTCGTGGACGACTCTATAAAACTGGAGACTTGGTGCGTTATCATGCCGACGGCTCCATGACTTTTATGGGCCGTAAGGACGCCCAAGTCAAGATTCGTGGGCAGCGAGTTGAACTTGGAGAAATCGAACACTGGGTCCGAGAATATATGACAAGCGCACAGAATGTTGCAGCCGACACTGTTGTATTGGACGGGGATGAGTCTGCAACTCTCGTTGCATTCTTGCAGATCGAGAAGGATTCGTCTGACAGCCAAAGCCCTTCGGGTGCCGAGATAGTCCCTATTAGCGAAGACATCGAAAACAAGCTAGCAGAACATCTTCCAAACTATATGATTCCGGTTGCATTCATCACAATGGAGAAATTCCCTATGGGACACACAGCAAAGCTAGACCGGAAGACATTACGACAAATCGCGAGAGGGTTCTCAGCTCAGGCCCTTGCTGATGCGCAGACGGCACTGAAAGGCCCCAAAAGACAACCAGTGACCGCGGACGAGAAGCAGATGCAGAAGATTTGGGCTGATATATTGAAACTCAAGCCAAGCTCCATCGGACTTGATGATAGCTTCTTCAAGATTGGTGGTGACTCGATCTCGGTCATGAAGGTTGTGTCGGAGGCTGGCAAGGCTGGCTTAAAATTGGCTGCCGCAGATATCTTCAAACAACCAACGCTGTGCGGGGTTGCAGAGGTGGCAGTTCCATTAGCGGACAGGCCAAATGAGCCTGTTACGGCATTTTCACTTTTGGAGGACACCATCAACCCTGATGCGTTGAGAAAAGACATCTCTGAGAAGTATCAACTAGGCTTAGATGTTATTGAAGATGCATACCCATGCACGCCACTTCAGGAGGGTATGTTGTCACTGACAACAAAACAACAAGGTGAGTACATTCTCCAAGCCACTCTTGAACTGACACCAGGTTTGTCTATCAAGAAATTCCGCGATGCTTGGGAGCAAGTATCGCGAGAAATTTCCATTTTGAGGACTAGGATCGTCCATCATCGAGATGGTGGTCTTCTTCAAGTCGTTCTCAAAGAAGACATTTTTTGGGCCGAGGGAGAAAATCTTGATTCTTACCTAGAGGCTGACATACAACAACCGATGCATATTGGTCAACCACTTACACGGTATGCACTCATCACAGACAAGTCAGGGGAGTACAAGTGGTTCGTATGGACGATCCATCATGCTCTCTTTGACGGCTGGTCGCTCCCATTAGTCGTGGAAGCCGTAAATAAAATTTACCAGGGCGATGTTCTGGGAGAGATACCTTCTTTTCAGACATTCCTCAAACATGTCCAGGATAAGAATGGAGAACAAGGCTCGAGGTATTGGCAAGATGCCTTATCGGGCTCTGAGTCGGTTCCATTTCCTGCCCTTCTCGCAACGGTAAAGGAACCCATAGCGGACAAGAAACTTCAGCGGCAATTCCCTCAGCCCAAGCGGAAGTCTCTCGATATCACAACATCAACAATGCTACAAGCCGCGTGGGCTATGGTAGTTGGTAAAACTACGAATTCAGAGGAAGTGACCTTTGGCGTTACAGTTTCCGGAAGGAATGCACCTGTTGACGGAATCCATTCATTAGCAGCACCAACTATCGCCACAGTCCCAATGCGAGTAAAGCTACCAAAGGGACAGGAAGTTTGGAAATTTCTACAGAGTGCACAAGAAAAGTCTGCGGATATGATTCCTTTCGAACAAATGGGCTTGCAGAAGATTGCCAAGTTATCTGCTGATTGCCAACAAGCTTGCGCATTCCAAACTTTGATGCTTATACAGCCCGAGGATGATAGCTCTAATAAGGATTCGATGGGAGAGTGGCATAACCTGGGCCAAGAGCAGAACCCCAACACCTATCCACTAATGCTAGAGATCCACCTTGGTGCGGAGAGCATTACGGCTGAGGCTACCTTTGACTCAAGATTCATCAGCCCTTGGATCATGCAGGGCTTATTGGAGCGTCTGGAATGGGTCCTCCACCAGCTGGATAATGCAGATGAGAATTTATGCATCCAAGATATTGCTCTTGCAACCAAAAATGATTTAAAGCAAATGTGGCAATGCAACAAAACAGTCCCTGCATCGATCCAAAGCTGCATTCACGACACAATTGACAAAAACGGTCATGTGCATCCCGATAGCATTGCAATTTCTGCTTGGGATGGAGAAATTACCTATGAGCAGTTGAGCCGGCTCTCCTCAAGTCTGGCACATCTCCTCATTGGTAAAGGGATCAAGCAGGGAACTGTAGTACCACTGTGTTTTGAAAAGTCGATGTGGACAACAGTTTCAATGCTCGCAGTCCTCAAAGCTGGCGCCGGCTTCAGCTTGCTCGATCCCTCACTCCCTGAGGAACGCCTCAAGACTATCACGAGACAGCTTGAGGCTCGTCTTGTACTATCATCGTCCATGAATCAGAAATTAGGCAAGAGACTGGCCGAGGAGGTGGCCGTGGTCAACTCTGAGCTCTTTGAAACCCAGATCCAGAATACATATATAGATACGGCTCTTCCTGAATCTGATCCTTCTTCCATTATATATGTTGTATTTACCTCTGGAAGCACTGGAACACCAAAGGGAGCAATGTTGACTCACAGAAATGTCATGTCTGCCATTCACTACCAGACTCCGGTATATGGGTATGACTCTAAATCCAGAGTCTACGACTTTGCCTCGTACAGCTTTGACACACATATCTACAGCGTCTTGACAACACTGGCTGTTGGTGGTTGCTTCTATGTACCACGTGACGAGGATAGGAAGGGTAGACTTCAGGCCAGCATTATTGAATCGCGCGCGAATGTCATCGATCTGACTGCATCCGTTGCTCGGTTGTTGAACCCTGAGGACATGCCAGATGTACAAACCATCATTCTTGGTGGCGAGGCAGTCTACCTCCGGGATGTCCTCCCTTGGTGGGGAAAGGCGCGTCTACTAAACGCATACGGTCCAAGTGAGTGTACGGCAACCAGTACTATTAATGACATTGAGGCAGACCCCGAGGCCGCTACAAGAATAGGAACGGGTATCGGGCTACTCACCTGGGTGGTTGATCCCAAGAATCACGATGTGCTATTGCCACCAGGGTCTACTGGCGAACTGCTCCTAGAAGGGCCGCTGGTTGGTCTTGGATATCTCAACAATCCGGATAAAACTACGGAATCTTTTATTGAGGATCCCAAATGGTTGCTGCAGGGTACACCTGGTTTCGCAGGTCGGCAAGGACGACTTTACAAAACTGGTGATCTGGTGCAGGCTGACTCAAACGGAAGTCTGTTGTTCATTGGGAGAAAGGATGCCCAAGTCAAAGTCCGTGGCCAAAGAGTAGAACTTGGAGAGGTAGAGCACCATCTGCAACTGTGCTGTCCCAATGTACAGCAGGTAGTAGCCGAGGTAATCGCACCACAAGGAGACAGTTCAGACCCGGAACTGGTGGCATTTCTGAAAACCGATGTTGATTTTCCACAAGCAACTGTACTGGGGTCAAGCGGGCTTAAAGCGATGCCGGTCTCCATGGAGATGGAAGATAGACTTGCTCAATTTTTGCCTCGCCACATGATCCCAACAGCATTATTCGTGATGGAAAGTCTCCCAATGATGGCTTCAGGGAAAATGGACCGAAAGAAATTGCGAGAGATGGGAGGTTGTGTATCTTCCCAGCAGCTCGCAGACCTCCGAACAGTCGAATGCGACAAAGAACAGCCAGTTACGGAAGTCCAACAACAGATGCAGTTGATTTGGGCTCAAGTACTTAAACTTGAGCCAAGTTCAATCGGATTGGATGATAGCCTTTTCCGGCTTGGCGGTGACTCTATCGCCTGTATGAAGATTGCTGCAGAAGCCAGACAAGCCGGCCTGGAAGTCACTGTGGCAGATATCTTTCAACATCCTAAGCTACGTGACGTAGCTGACCGGGCCATCCATTTGAAGGACTCTGAAGGTGATGATATTGAACCATTCTCTCTACTAGAAGATGTAGACGCCAGCATGGTTCTCGACGAAATTTCAACACAATATCAGTTGGATAAGCGCTTCATTCTGGATATATATCCTTGTACACCACTTCAAGAGGGTCTTATTTCTATATCCGCATCGCGTGCAGGAGAATATATTCTGAATGCTGTCCTGGAGCTTCCCTCTGACATCTCGGTTGAATCATTTCGCAATGCTTGGGAGACAGCATATCAGCTATTTCCAATTTTGCGTACCAGAATTGTACAATATAAAGGCCTCGGCTTTGTACAAGCAGTCCTAGATGAAGAGCTTAAATGGAATCATCCAAAGGCTCTGGATCAGTATCTCCGTGAGATTACAAGCAGACCAGCTCAGCTGGGCCAGCGACTGACCCACTATGCGCTGGTCCAGGGTGACAACGAGAACCCCAAGTTCTTTGTTTGGACGATCCCCCATGCACTTTACGACGGCTGGTCCCTGGACCTAATTATGTCGGCCGTCAGCCGTTTGTACCAAGGACAACCAGTTGAAGCGGGTCCCCAATTCCAGAAATTCATCAAACACATCAAGAGCCAAGACAGCAACGTCGTCGATGAGTATTGGAAACAATACCTGGCAATGTGTGAATCAACGCAATTCCCAGCTCTGCCTCCGTCAATCAAGTCAACCGATGCGGACAGTACCATGGAGCATCAGCTCCCAAGTCTAGGTGAAATTAGTGACATTACCACTCCCACGTTGATTCAAGCTGCCTGGGCTCTGGTTGCTAGCTCTATGACCAATTCAGATGATGTAGTGTTTGGCCTTACGCAGTTTGGAAGGTATGTGCCGGTTGCTGCCATTGAGAAGC
Source organism: Calonectria naviculata (assembly GCA_003031705.1). Classification (NCBI taxonomy): domain Eukaryota; kingdom Fungi; phylum Ascomycota; class Sordariomycetes; order Hypocreales; family Nectriaceae; genus Calonectria; species Calonectria naviculata. The sequence goes on from NAGG01000638.1 coordinate 76,071, forward strand.
TGTCAGCCCCTACCTTCGCCACTGTTCCTGTGCGCGTGCAATTGGATCGACAGCAGACATGTTCAGATTATCTCAAGTCAGTCCAAAAGCGGGCGACAGACATGATACCTTTTGAACAGACTGGTCTACAACGGATCGCAAAGCTCTCTGCCGATTGTCGACAGGCCTGCAAATTCCAAACACTACTAGTTATCCAACCTCAACCAAGTGATGATGAGGATACCACACTTGGTAAATGGCAAGACTTGAACAAGCAGCAGTGGTCTGACACTTATCCTCTCACGATCGAAGCCTTTGTAGGGCCTGAACAAGTTGAAATAAAGGCCATATTTGATTCTAGAGTCATAGATGGAACTCTAGTACGGCAACTACTACAACGATTTGAATTGGCCATGGATCTACTTTATACTGGAGGGCCGAAGACAACTTTGAGTGATATCAACTTGATCACAGCGGAGGATTTGGACCAGATTTGGACATGGAACCACAATGTTCCCGAGGCAATCGACCGATGTGTTCATGAGATGATCGAGGAACGTGTCCGATCACAGCCAGATGCACCTGCTGTGTGTTCCTGGGATGGTGATTTCACTTACAGAGAGCTAGACCATCTAGCGACTCAGCTGGCAAGTCAACTAACCCAAAGCAACGTTGAACCTGATGTTTTGGTTTCTCTTTGTTTTGAGAAGTCTCGATGGGTTCCGGTTACAATGCTGGGCGTTCTTAAAGCAGGGGGCGCTTTTTTCTTCCTGGATCCTTCTTTGCCAGAACAGCGACTTCAGACAATGGTCAAGCAAACCAAAGCTAGAGTGATTTTGTGCTCTGAATCTACTAGGTCCCTTAGTTCGCGCCTACTCGACAATGTCATTGTTGTCGGTCCTAGCCTCTTTGAGACCCACAAGAATCGAACACTCAGGCTTACTCGACTTCCTACCCCTTCTTCACTAATCTATGTCATTTTCTCTTCGGGTAGTACTGGACAACCAAAAGCTTCATTGATCACGCATAGAAGTGCTGCTACTGCCCTTCATCATCAGCCAGAAAAGGGCCATGGGTTCACTTCTAAGACCCGACTCTATGACTTCTCGTCTTACGCTTTTGATGTGTCGATTGATACCATGTTCAGTATGCTCGTCATCGGTGGCTGTATATGCATCCCGAGTAATGAAGACCGAGAAAACAATTTGGCAGCCAGCATTAATTCATTAAAGGCAAACAGTGTAATATTGACACCTTCAACTACCAGGATTTTGTCCCCTGAAGAGGTCCCGTTGCTAAAGAGCATTGTCTTTACTGGAGAGCAGCTGCGTGTCAAAGATATCGAACCTTGGTGGGGCAAAGTAAATGTCATGAGCGATTACGGCCCCAGTGAGTGTACACCAGCTAGCACATTCAATAAGGATCCTGCGACAATGGAAGAGACAATTTCTATCGGAATTGGTATTGGCCATGTAACCTGGATTGTGGATCCAGGGAATCATGATCGTTTGCTTCCTCCAGGATGTACTGGCGAGCTTCTTCTTGAAGGCCCTCTTGTGGGTCAAGGCTATTTGAACGAGCCGGAGAAGACGGCGGCTGCGTTTATTGAAAGCCCAACCTGGCTACCACAAGGCGCCCCAGGTTACCCCGGGCGCCATGGAAGGATGTACAAAACAGGGGACTTGGTTCGATATGCTCCAGGCGGCAAGTTGATTTATGCTGGACGTAAGGATTCTCAGGTGAAACTGAATGGCCAGAGAGTTGAGCTTGGAGAAATCGAATTCAGAGTGCAGGAATGCATGAAGGAGGCAAGTCAGGTCGTTGTGGAAATCATCAAGCCCCGAGGAGAACGTTCGACGGCCACGGTTGCTGCTTTCCTACAAATGAGCGATTTCGACACGACAGATGAAGTCACATTCATGCCGATACACCGGGAAATTGAGGATCAGCTTGCCGAGAACCTACCAGAATACATGTTACCAACTGTCTTTTTCGCAATGAAGAAGTTGCCAGTATTCGTCTCCGGAAAGGTCAACCGGAAACAGCTGCGCGAAATCGGGGGATCCTTTTCACTTTCACAAATCGCGGAGTTAGAGAGGACCGGGAGAGATGACAAGGGCGAGCCTGTCTCCAAGTTGCAGCGTGACATGCAAAAAATATGGGGACAGGTCTTGAAGATCAGTCCAGCAACGATAGGACTGAACGAGAGTTTTATTCGTCTTGGTGGCGACTCAATTACGGCTATGCAAGTTGCATCCGCCGCTCGGTCTTTATCTGTTCAAATTCGTTCTATGGACGTTCTTCGACAAAAGACTATCAAAAACCTCACCAAGATGATCGAGGAATCCAGCAACACCAGCTCAAGTCTCAATGGGGGATCACCAGGAAGCTCCATCTCACAGTCATATCAACTCAGCCCCATTCAAAGACTTTTCTTCAACTCGCAGCCCGACCCGACAGCATCATTTGATCAGTGTTTCTTCTTGAGGCTGAAACACGATACAGCACGTTCTGTGTCTATGGCCCTTGAAGCTCTAGTCCAAAGACACCGTGTCCTTCGCTCCAGGTTTACTAAAAACAAGCAAGGCCTATGGGATGCTAGAATATCTGAGAATATTCAAGAGTCTCTGCATATTCATACGGCAAAGGATACCGAGTTTTCCCTGTCAGAAAGGATCCGAGAATGTCGAGAGCGTCTTGACATAAAGAAGGGGCCTCTAGTGGCCGCAATCTTCTTCGATAACAACAAAGACAAATCAATCTTCATGACAGTGCACCACCTTGTCACTGACTTGGAGTCTGGCAGAGTCTTACTGAGAGAGCTTGAAGATATATTGACTGGCCAATCCACCCTTCGAGAAAGTTCAATCGACTTTGGCTCTTGGAGTAATGCGCAAATCGAGTATGCACGCGAAAATCTCGAACCAGAAGCCTTGCCTCACCTTGAATGGCAGATGTCATCCTATTGGGGAGTGAGCCCCAGTGATAACACCAAAGCTGATGTCATTGTTCAACGTTTTACCATGGATTCGCCAATTTGTGCTGCTATTCTCGGTAGCTGCAATGATGCATTAGGGACTCAGCCACATGAACTAATGGTATCAGCGCTCATTTACTCCTTTAATCGTGTCTTCAGCGATCGCCCTAAGCCTATTGTTTTCACAGAAGGGCATGGACGCGAGACATGGGATGAAAATCTAGACATCGCTGCTTCTGTGGGATGGTTCAATACCCTCTCCCCTGTTCAAGTGGAATATAGCCCAGACTCGCCCCTTAAAGATGTTGTTCGTCGTACTAAGGACAGCATTCGTAATCTTTCTAAGAATGGATGGTCTCACTTTACATCTCGATTCTCGAACGAACTGACTGCCTATTTGTCAGCCAGAGAATTTCCAGTCGAGATTATGTTCAACTATGCAGGTGCAAATCAACAACTCGAGCGACCAGACGCTCTCTTCGAGGAGACTGATATCCCTGAAAGCAGCGATCCGTCCTCGTCTTTGAAATTTCGCAGGCTCTCTCTCTTTGAAGTTGAAATGAGAACAAACAAAGGAAGACTTGAGGCAGCAATCACCTTTCACAAGGATATGCAGTATCAACAGAAAATACTAGCTTGGGTTGACGAGTATGAGGCAACCCTCAACAAAGTTGCGCAATCTTTCCCCGAAACCTCTCCTGATTGGACTTTAACCGACTTTCCTCTTGCCTTCCAGTCTTATGATGACATTAAAACGTTCCGGGAGAACTGGCTCGTTAAACATAATATTGGACCTGACAATATCGAGACCATTTTCCCTTGCTCGCCAATTCAAGAAGGCATGCTCATCGCCCAGGCTAAAGAACCCGAGAACTATCAATTATGGCTCGATCTGATACTAAAGGTTCATGGAGATGGGGAGCGCCTCGACATGAATAAGGTTGAGAGCGCTTGGAGGGCTGTTGTGCGTCGTCACGCACTACTGCGAGCTCTGCTAGTCCAGGACTTTCCTGGCACAAACCGAGCAATGCATGTTATTCTCAAAGATCCAGCTATCGATATCTCTCGGCCTGAAACAAAGGGAAATTTGGCTGTCAAGCGGCCGGAAGAGACCAATCATCGAACCGAAAATAGAAATGGCTTGCATCATCGATTGACGATATGCGAGTTTGACGAAAGAAGCGCACGCCTACGACTTGAGATTAACCATGCAATCTATGACGGAGTTGCATTCGACATTTTGGAGCGTGATTTGATAGAGGCATATCACCATGATCTTCCTCGGGCCGGTGACTACCGTGACTTCATCGGATACTTGGAAAACCAATCCCCAACTGCGGGGCTTGACTTTTGGGTACAGCATTTGGCTGGCGTAGAGCCATGCTTCCTCCCAGCCATACCAACAAGCCCTACGGAGTGCGCCAGTAATAAACCCATTGTTTTAACTGACATAGATGTGGAAAAGATCCGTTCCAGTTGTGAAAAATGGGACATTACGGTTGCCACAGTTGTTCAAACCGCCTGGGCCATCGTTCTAGGCATGTATTCTGGTTCAGAAGTACCATGCTTCGGGCAGTTGAGCTCAGGTCGTGACGTGGAAATATCCAACGTCAACGAGATTTTCGGCCCTATGATAGCGGTCATCCCATGCAAAGTTCTGTTGGACAAATCAAAGTCAATCTTGGAGATACTCAAGCAATTCCAAGATGACTATCTCAGCAGCATGCCTCATCAACATACACCTTTGGCAGCCATCCACAGATCCATTGGACTCGGCTCATCGGCCTTGTTCAATAGCATAATATCTTTCGATAAAATGAAGGACAATGCTAGTGCACATGGGGGTGGCTTTACGCTAGAGCCCGGTGATTATTCTCATCAAATAGAGGTAAGCAGCTTCTTTGAGATCGGAGTTGAAAAGAAAGACTAACCCAGAGTAGTATGACGTTGGTATCAGCGTTGGTGAAAACCTCAATGACATTGAAATCGAATTAGCCTTCAGACCTGGATTCATTTCTTCCAAGGATGCCATATGTTTGGCAAACTGCATCAGTGCTATCATCTCAGATATAGCTGCCGACCCGTTAAAATCAATTGGTGATTTAAATTTACTGGGACACAATGAACTCGCACAAATTTGGCAGTGGAATGCTACTGTTCCAGCCACTATCAATAGATGCGTTCACGACATGGTTGATGAGTTTGTTCAAAGTCGACCTGGTTCTCCAGCCGTGCACGCGTGGGATGGTGATTTGACCTACGGTGAACTGGACTGGTTTGCGTCGCAACTATCACATCAGCTTGTTGACCGGGGTCTTATAGCAAATATGATGGTTCCGCTTTGCTTCGAGAAGTCCATGTGGACGCCAGTTGCAATGATGGCTGTTCTTAAGGCCGGTGGCGCATTTGTTCTACTGGACTGCAATCTCCCTAAGCAGCGATTGGAATGCATTGTCAATCAACTGAATGTTGATATCATCCTATCGTCTCGACCCAATCTTGATTTGAGCTCGCATTTGGCTAAATCAGTGTTGGAAGTCAGTGCTGATTCTATCAAGGCCTATCGCTCGAAAGTTTCCTCAGGGCCAGTGAAAGATCCTTCGGCTGCAATGTATGGAGTGTTCACGTCTGGCAGTACAGGAACACCAAAGGCTGTGGTTATTACTCATTCTAATTACGCTTCAGGGTTGCAACATCAGGTCAAAATGCTAGACTATCACCAAGACTCCAGGGTTTTTGACTTCGCTTCATATGCCTTCGATGCCTCGGTTCACAATGCATTTGCAACATTTGTTACAGGAGGTTGTCTATGCATTCCGTCGGAAAAGGACAGAAAAAGTAACCTCACTAACGCTCTGGCAACGATGAGAGCTACCCTCTTCGACTCGACACCTTCAGTTGCACGTCTTGTGGATCCAGAAATGCTTCCTGATCTGAAGACGCTGTCCTTCGGTGGCGAAGCGGTGTCAGTTGAAGATGCAGCACGATGGTGGGGCAAGGTTCACATCATTAATGGATACGGACCTGCAGAGTGCACTGTCATGGGCATGATTAATGCTGATGCAGCCAGCCCAGAGGAAGTTGTTCGTATTGGAAGAGGAGTTGGAGTGGCTACCTGGATTGTTAACCGGGACAACCACAACCAGATCATGCCGCCAGGATGTGTCGGCGAGCTGCTTTTTGAGGGCCCGCTTGTTGGTCGTGGTTACTTGAACCAGCCCGAGAAGACAGCATCTGTTTTCATAAACGACCCATCTTGGCTGCTAAAAGGAGGCCCAAAAACACCTGGGCGCCGCGGCAGAATATATAAGACGGGTGACTTGGCACGGTACAACCATGACGGAACTTTGACCTATATTGGGCGCAAGGACTCACAGGTCAAGATTAGAGGCCAACGCGTGGAGCTGGGCGAGGTTGAAACACACGTCCAGGAACTTGTCCCCCAGGTAGCTCGGGTTGTGGCAGAAGTCATTACCCCACAAGGGGAGAATGCAAGACCGACCCTAGTGGCCTTTATCCAGCTCATCGACAACTCCGATCATACGGCTGGGGCCCCCATGGAGGCCAAATTGCTACCCATATCTGCCGAAACTCAATCAGCACTGGCTCAGCACTTGCCGATATATATGATCCCTTCAGCCCTGTTCTCGGTTCCTATAATCCCTCACACACCCACGGGGAAAGTAGATCGCCGGCTATTGCGTCAGCTTGGTGCGGCTTTTAGTGTCCAGAGCCTCGCCGAGATGCGAACCGCTGGCAAACCAAAGCGCCAACCGACATCAAAAGCTGAGATCGAGATGCAAAGACTGTGGGCGAAGATCCTAAGCATCGAGCCATCCAAGATAGGGTTAGATGATAGCTTTTTCCAGCTTGGAGGAGATTCCATTGCTGCCATGAAATTGGCGTCAGAGGCCCGTAAAGCTGGCATAGAATTAGCCGTGGCAGATCTCTTCCGCCATCCTACGCTGTGTGGTGCATCAAGTCATGCATGCGCTACCACTGAGGGCGCCACAGAAATAGCCTCGTTCTCTCTGATCGGCTCGCCCGAGAAGATTGAAAACGTCATTAAAGAGATCTCTACCCAGAATAACATAGAGATGTCTACTATTGAGGACGCATTCCCTTGCACGGCACTACAGGCAGGCCTTCTATCATTGACATTGAAACAGCCTGGTCAGTACACCAACCGACTCGTGCTGAAGCTACGTGCCGACATTGACATTGGCGTTTTTCGCCACTCATGGGAGCAACTTGTCCAAAATACTGCGATTTTTAGGACCAGAATTGTCCAGCATAGTGAACTCGGGCTCTTGCAGATTGTGTTGAATGAGGGGGTTCGCTGGACCCATGCAACCAGTCTCGATGCTTACATAGAAGCCGATAGGGCTCAGCCAATAGCCTTGGGGCAGCCCCTTAGTCGTCTTGCCATCGTTGGAGATCAGCATGGTAAAGAAAGATGGTTCGTTTGGACAATGCATCATGCTGTTTACGATGGCTGGGCGCTGCTTCGTACAATGCAGGCTATCAAAACACTCTACGCTGGAAAGCCTATGGAGCCGGTTCCTCAATATCAACTGTTCATCAAGTACCTCAAAGAGCAAAAAGAAGAAAACACGACAGACTATTGGCAAAACTATCTTGCTGGATGTGAGAGTGTGCCATTCCCAACTGCCTCCCAAGGTCAAGAACAGACAATCGCACAGGGTTCCATCAGTCATCAATTTCAGCAACCAGACTATAGGGACTCTGGAATCACAGCTTCAACTTTAGTAAGAGCTTCTTGGGCCCTAGTAGCTGCTGAGATTACAAACTCCGATGATGTCGTATTTGGAGCTATCATTAGTGGAAGAAATGCGCCAGTCATTGGTATTGACAGAATGGCTGGCCCGACAATTACTACTGTTCCAGTACGAATCAACATAAACCGACAGTCCAAGGTATCTGAATATCTTCATATCGTACAGAATCAGAGTACAGAAATGATTCCCTTCGAGCAGACTGGGCTACACCGAATTGCCAAAATTTCTACCGATAGCCAGCGGGCTTGTATGTTCCAGACCGCTATTATCATCCAACCCGATGAAATAACTCGAGACGACGAAACACTGGGAGAATGGGTAGAATACGCAGAGCAAGAATGCTTCACCACATATGCTCTGGAGCTCACCATAGGAATTGATGGTTCCAATATGACAGCTACCGCTTCATTCGACCCAACGGCTATAGAATCATGGCTAGTTGAGAAGCTGCTAAAGCGATTTGAGTTGGTGATGCATCAACTCCTCTCTGAAGGCACAGAGATAACATTAGATGGAATTAAGACCCTCACGCAAGAGGATTCAGACCAAATATGGGCATGGAACGGCATTGTCCCAAGGTCAGATGAGCGATGTGTCCACCATTTGATTGAGGAGAGAATTCGGAACCAGCCACTTGCGCCTGCAATTTTCTCCTGGGACGGCGAGCTCACATACGGCGAGCTCGGTCTGTTTGCTAGCAAGATAGCCGGGCAACTGATTAGCCTTGGCGTGGGTCCAGAGACAATAGTACCGCTGTGCTTCGAAAAGTCGATGTGGACATCAGTTGCAATTCTTGGTGTTCTCAAGGCAGGCGGTGCATTTGTCCTGTTAAACCCGTCCCTCCCTGAGCAACGACTTCAAACAATCGTCCATCAAGTCAAAGCAAATTTGACATTATCATCCACCTCGAATATGGAGTTGGCTTCGCGGTTATCAAAGACTACCATTGAAATCAGTCGAGACTCCATTAGCGAGTTTTCACCTGTGGATAGTCAGAGATCCCAGCTTCCTTCCACTGCACTCTATGCGGTTTTCACTTCAGGAAGCACAGGTATACCAAAAGGCATTGTCATGACACACTCAAACATGTCTTCTGCTATTTATCACCAAGCCAGACTTCTAGGTTACACAGAACAGTCCAGGGTGTTTGACTTTGCTTCATATGCCTTTGATGTAGCAGTCGGCAATGTTCTAATTACACTCGTTACTGGTGGATGTCTATGTATTCCGGCAGAAAAAGATCGAATGGGCAACGTTGGCATTGTTATGCAATCCATGGGAGTCAATATTGCCGAGTTAACACCTACGGTGGCACGACTGGTTGATCCCGAAACGGTTCCAAGCCTTAAAACGCTGATTTTTGGTGGTGAATCCTTGCCCGAAGCGGAGATTAAGCGTTGGTTCGGAAAAGCGCGAGTTATGAATACTTATGGACCTGCTGAATGTACCATCACGTCTACCATCAATAATGACTCTAGCAACCTCAAAAATGCCATGAGTATTGGAAAGGGCTCGGGACTAGTCACTTGGATTGTTGATCCGACAAACCATGATATTCTGTTACCCCCAGGCTGTGCTGGCGAACTCTTACTCGAGGGTCCACTGGTTGGCCGTGGCTATATTGATAATGCAGAAAAGACAGCGAGCTCATTCATTCAAAACCCTATATGGTTAGCTAAGGGGTCTCAAAGCTATACCGGAAGAAGCGGAAGGTTATATAAGACTGGAGATCTGGTACGATATGAAGAAGACGGATCCATTACCTTCGTGGGGCGCAAGGATGCCCAAGTCAAAATTCACGGACAGCGTGTTGAGCTTGAAGAAATTGATCGATGGGTCTCTGATAGCGTGTCTGAGGCTTCACAAGTGGTTACTGAAGTCATCGTGCCAGGAGGCCAAGGTGGAACCAAGGTGCTTGCTTCATTCCTACACATTCACAATGACGAAACGGCCACCAACGGGCAACCTTGTCATCCCAAGCTTCTTCCTGTCACTACTGTGGTCGCGGAGTCTCTTTCAAAGCACTTACCAAGTTACATGATTCCAGTATGCTTTATCTCTGTGGATCAAATTCCGATGTCAGCAACAGGAAAGATTGAAAGAAAACGACTTCGTGAAATAGGATCTTCATTTTCCCCACAGCAATTGGCCGAGGTTCGATCGGAAGCGCAAGGTCTCAAAAGGCAACCAAGTTCAGGCCTTGAACAACAACTGCAAAACATATGGGCCATTGTTCTAGGTGTGGAGCTATCCAGCATTGGGTTAGATGACAGTTTCTTTCACCTTGGAGGTGATTCCGTTACCGCAATGCAGGTTGTTGCGGAGGCTCGCAACTCTGGCCTTGAACTCACCGTCGAAAGCATCTTCAGCTTCCCTAAACTAGAAGAAGCTGCAAAGCAGATTCGGTTGGCCATCGATACTATGGAAGAAATCCAACCTTTTTCCATTATCAGTAATGGCCATGATGTTGAATCGATTCGTCAAGACATCGTATCGCGATGTGAAGTGGACCCCATCTCATTAGAAGATGCCTACCCGTGCACATCTTTACAGGAAGGTCTTATATCTCTATCCTCAAAACGAGTGGGCGACTATACTATGCAGTCGGTTTTAGAGCTGCATCCCAATATCAATCTGGAGTCATTCCGTCTGGCTTGGGAGGAAGTAGTGCGTGCATTTCCTATAATGAGGACAACAATCGTCCAACATCCTGATTTCGGGCTGCTACAACTGGTCTCAAAGCAGAACCTTCATTGGACTGAGTCCACAGGGTTAGATGAGTATCTGCAGGCCGACCGCAAGCAGCCTATGGGTTTAGGAACACCCCTTACACGGTTTGCCCTGATAAAGGACCAAGATGGCAGCGCATTCAAATGGTTTGTTTGGACGGCCCACCATGCTACATATGATGGCTGGACAACCCCACTTGTGAACAAGGCTGTTAATCTAGCCTACCAAGGGAAGGCCTTTGATCTAGGTCTCCAAATTCCAGCTTTCATCAAATACATCAGACAGCAGGAGGAAACCGCCATCACAGATTACTGGCAGCGAACTCTAGGAGGTTGCCAATCTGTCATCTTCCCCGTGCTCCCACCATCAATCAAAGAGCCTGTCACAGATACAATTATCGACCATAAATTTCCACGCCCCCAAGAGCGATCTCTTGGTGTAACAATGTCAACAGCGGTTCGCGCTGCCTGGGCAATCATTGCTGGTCGAATCACCAATTCTGCAGATGTCTGCTTTGGTGTAATGGGTTTTGGAAGAAATATTCCTTTGCCAGGAATTGAGGAAATGGTGGCCCCGTCAATTGCAACCACACCACTTCGTGTGCAGCTGGCACAGGAACAAAATATTTCTACCTTCTTGCAGTCAGTTCAGGAACAGACAACCAAGATGATACCATATGAGCAAACGGGCCTTCATCGGATTGCTAAAATGTCATCTGATGCCCAACAGGCTTGCGCATTTCAAACATTGCTAAGTATCCAATCGACAGAAAAAGAGGAAACAGACGATACCCAGGACATGTTGGGCAAGTGGCAAGATTTTGAACAGGACCGCTTTTTCAATACCCACGCTTTGGTGATTGAGGTCGGCCTAAACCCAGATGAAGTCGTAGCGAGCGCTAGTTTCGACTCTAGGGTTATCGAGCCATGGGTGGTTCGAGGGATGCTGAAACAGCTGGAATATGTTTTGCAACAGTTCCAACAACCAGGTCCAGAGCGCACATTGGCTGATATCAACATGATCACCTCACAAGACATGGAAAAATTGCGAGAATGGAATGGTAAACTCCCAGATACAGTCCAAAAATGCGTTCACGACATGGTGGAAAGTCGGGCCCAATTACAACCCAATCACCCTGCCATCTATGCTTGGGATGGCGAATTAACCTATGCCGAGTTGAATCAGCTTTCTGATAATTTGGCTGCTCATATCCAAGCCTTTAAACTTGGAAATGATACCATCGTACCTTTGTGCTTTAGCAAATCGATGTGGACTCCCGTCGCTATGCTTGCTGTATTGAAGGCAGGTGCAGCATTCGTGTTGCTGGACACATCACTTCCAGAGCAACGGCTTCAAACAATCGTTAGTCAGGTCAAGTCATCTATCATCATATCTTCTATTGACAACACAACTCTGAGCTCGCGGCTCGCAAGCTCAGTCATCCCAGTCGGGCCCAACTCCAAATACATTTCTCGCCCAAATAGGACTCTCAGATCATCGCCACAATCATCTTCGACCGCCATGTTTTGTGTTTTTACATCAGGCAGCACAGGCGTTCCCAAGGGAATCATTCTGACACACAGCAATTTCGCATCAGCCTTGGAGCACCAAGCTGGGCTATTAGGCTACCGATCAGACTCGAGAGTTTTTGATTTTGCGTCATATGCCTTTGATGTTTCTATTAACAATGTATTCACCACGTTCGTAACTGGAGGTTGCCTGTGCATCCCATCCGATCAAGATCGGAAGGAGAATATCGGCAAATCAATGGCTGCGATGAAGGTCACGCTCGCTGACCTAACTCCAACAGTGTCGCGCTTACTTGAGCCTGCCAAATTACCCCAGTTGAAAACCTTAATCCTGTCTGGGGAGGCCATTTCCACGGAAGACGCCGCCCCATGGCATGGCAGAGCCCAGGTGAAGAACGCCTACGGACCAGCTGAGTGCAATGTCACCAGTACCATTAATGCTACAGCATCAACCCCAGAAGAGATCACCCATATCGGAGTTGGAGCAGGCATGGTCACTTGGGTTGTTGATCCGAATAATCATGACTGCCTGCTGCCATTGGGGTATGTTGGTGAACTTCTTCTCGAAGGCCCTCTTGTTGGGCGTGGTTATCTCAATGATCCTGAGAAGACGTCGAGAGCGTTCATTGAGAATCCCTCCTGGTTAAACACATTTGGCAGGTGCAGTAGAGTCTATAAGACAGGTGATTTGGTGCGATACAACCAAAATGGCACCTTGGTCTATATGGGACGAAAAGACGCTCAAGTCAAGATCCGCGGCCAACGAGTCGAACTTTCTGAAATTGAGTATCAAGTACAAGCCCATTTCCTTGATGCTGGACAGGTAGTTGCCGAAGTTATTCATCCTAAGGGAGAAGACTCGCAGCCGACTTTAGCAGCTTTCATCCAGACCGCAAATATCCAAATGTTCAACGACAGAGTTGTCAGTATCGATACAGTCGATGAAACAACTTGCCTCCTTCCTTTCTCCACCAAAGTTGAAGACAGATTAGCCGAGCACTTGCCTCGTTATATGATACCTTCGGTCTTCTTCGGTATGGAGATGCTGCCGGTGACACCCACTGGAAAGATGGACCGCAAGCGACTGCGTGAAATTGGTGCCTCATTATCAATGAAAGAGGTAAACGACTATCGCATGGCTGGGAACGAAGAAAAGCGACAGCCGTCAACTGAGGTAGAACTTCAGCTACGAACGATATGGGCCTATGAGCTTCATGTTGAAGAATCCAAAATTGGTTTGGATGACAGTTTCTTCCGCCTTGGAGGCGATTCAATTATTGCCATTAAAGTAGTAGGCCAGGCTCGTAAAGCTGGCATCAACCTATCCGTCGCAGATATCTTCCGCTACACCACCATAGGAGAGTTAGCTCAAGCACAACCCTCAATCTCGTCTCAGCTACCACCAACAATCAAGAAGGCTGCTCTTATAGACGATAAGACTAAGTCTGAAATTATCAAACAAGCCGAAACTGGCGACTTTCAGATTAAGCCTGGAACAGTTGAGGATATCCTACCAGTCACCGACTTTCAAGAAGAACACTTGGTCGAACGCATCGCAAGCGGATCTCCTTGCAATTACATCACCCTGCCTCTTGGTATGGCTGCAGATATGTCGCGTATTAAGCAGAGTTGCGTCTCGTCTTTGAAGAGATTCCCCATTCTCCGTGCATCATTCTTGCGTCTTGAGGGACAATACTGGCAGATTGTCCCTCGCTATTCTGAAGTATCTGTTCCCATTCAAGACGTAATTGGGAATTTTGATCAAGCTTTTACGAAGTTTTGTTTACAGGATACCAAAGACTACTTGCCGACTCAGCCTCCATGTGCCTTTACTATTCTCAGAAGCAAAGATCAAGGCATCCAACTGGTCATTCGACTCTCACATGCCCAGTATGACGGTGTTTCTTTACCTATGCTCACGCAATCAATTGCCGCTGATTATAATGGCAAGGCATTTTCCCATGGCCCTGACTTTTCAGAGTTCATGTCATATGCCTCTCAACAGCGAACCAAGTCAATTGCCTATTGGCGTGACTTGTTGCAAGGATCCTCCCTAACGGCCATTGAACCGCATATTCAACCTCGGGATGCTTCCCAACATTCAATCGCAAAATTAGTCAAGGCGCAGCTGGAGGTCAAAATTCCGCATATTCCAGGCAACATTACCCCTGCAACACTAACCAGCACTGCTTGGGCAATTCTTGTATCCCTTATTACCGGAGATCAAGATATCGTCTATAGTCAGCTTGTCGCGGGCCGAAATTCTGCAATCGACGGCATAGATACAATGCTAGGGCCATGCGTTAACTTTCTCCCGGTGCGAGTTCAGCTTTCGAAGTGCAATACTATTGCCGACTTAATAAAGTCGGTTCAGGACCAATATATCAAAGTCGAAGATGCTGATTCGCTTGGTTTTAACGATATCATAAAGAATTGCACAGAATGGCCAGTTGGTTCGAAAATTGACTCATTACTCACTCATCAAAATATTGAGGATGATATAGAGGTTGGATTTCCAGAAGCACAAACCAAAGTACTATGGTTTGACGGTCCTGAAACGGTACCGAAATCTATCAACATGTCATTTTTGCCTCGAGGGGATCATCTATTGATGGAAATGGCCGCCAACACTCATATAATGACCGTTCAAACGGCACATGATATACTTCATGGAATTGAGAAGATTCTAGGGATTTTGGTTGACAATCCCGATGCTAGTCTGGAATCCAGCATGGCCAAAATTAAATGGAGAACTGGCTAGTAGAGTTCGCCAGCATTTCCAGATATGAGATATAAGTTTCTCCTTGTATTTGAATAAATGTTACGAAAGGGTCCTAGAAGATGCTGCACTCGTTTTATAAACTAGCACTAGCTTCAACGACATCAATACTGTCTTTGGTGAACGAGACATGCAAGTCTGATGGCAAGGCAAGGAAAGGGTTTCCTGTATTCTTTACTCTTTTCTTTGTTTCATATGTAATCATTTCCAGGCAAGATGTTGGAAACCCCATTGTTTCGTATCGTCTTTTTCTCTACTATGACGGGGGTGATGATATGGCATGATCAACGTACAGGGGTTCTTAAAGCCTGCTGCGTGCTGGAATAACTGCCACAATGTCAATTATTGATTGATATTCTTCTCTGTAGCTTAATCGCCTTCGGAGGCTGTTACAGGCGACACGTTTCAGGTTGGTCAAACAGTTCAAGATGGCGACTTTGGGATCCTCCTCCTCTATTTGCTAGGACGCACCTTCCGGTCATTCTATAGGGGTTCGATTCTCAGTCCTTGAATTTCGCATCAATACTTGAATAAAATAATGAACTTGAATGCCAGCTCCTTGAGGGTACCAAAATCAACATTCTTGAACCAAATTATTGGGTTACTGGTATATATTATTCTGATAGGCTGGGTATATTCCTGGATAAAATACTCAAACCAGAATTTCGTCACCAACACTCCCTCTCACGTCATACCTGTGGCAACAGGAAGCGCCACATCCTAATCCAGAAGTCTGACTTCAGCCAAGAAATTCGGCTGATGTCATGAAAGTTCGTTGTTGGTCTTGATGAAATTGTGGCGCCTTGCAAAGGGTTCTTCTTCTCCTACGAATGGCAACGATAGGCGGTTCGGTGGTTGTAAGACGACTAGAAAAAGATCAGACGTATGTCAATCTCGGAAAATTAGGGTGTCTATGGATTGGGAGTGATCATCGCGAGCGACGCCTATATATTCCAGCGTCAATCCGGTTCACGGGTCATTCTCCGCTGAGTTTGCATCACTTTTGAAAAACACAACATCCACCGAGAAGATTTCTCATAAAACAATGACATCCTTGTATGGCCTCAATATCGAGCGTATGAGTGCTTCGGCAAGCTAAGCTTGATATTCAGTTCAAAGCGCCGGTTTTCTTTCACATCGCCCGCGGTCAAAGCATCGAGGCGCGCTATGGAGCAGCGCAACGAACAACAGCGTCGCTCAGTCGATTCAAATGCCACTGCGACTACACTAGGCGAAATACCTGTCGTTGAAGCCGAAGGCTATCTGCTTGCACCATCTGCTCGTTGGACCACAGCTAACCGTATTGGGTAACGAGAAAGGCGGCATTAAATGACTGATGATCGAAGCGAAGTAACTCTCTTTTTTCTTCTCGTCTGGGAGAGTGTATAAGGCATTAGCAAAAAGGATGTACGCGAAATTCAGGAGCAAGGAATATTCCAAACAAATGGTACGAGCAAAATTCAAATCGATACCTATGTATGGCTAGGACAATATTACTTCCTCACCAAATGAGGGGAAAGCTTGCTATAAACTTCACTTATGAAACTCAATTGTGAATAAACAAATTTTAGCCACGTGTGTTGTATCTATTCTCTAACGCTGTCTATAAGGCCATTTGTTGTTCAATGATGCCTAAATAATCAAATAAAAAGTCTTTGCCATTCTGTCATCTCAATGAGCTAAAATGGCTGCTGATCAAGCAGATGGCGTAGGAGTTCCTGCTGGGGGAGTTCCGCTTCCGTCAGGGGGGCCACCCTCACCGCCACCTCCGCCAATTCCGCTATCCAGGGCATGGCCGCCATTCTCGTCAAGGTACCCAGCAACACCGTAGTAGCTGTCCGAGCTGTGGTCGGCGCTGGCATTGATACCAATCTGAATCCAGGCGAAAAGGCCCTGCTCCACTGTGTCGCCCAAGTAGACAAATTGAGGGAATGGGTCGTACGACTCGTCAGCCTGGAGAACCGACCACATGTCTTCGTCGTTGGTGGTGACTGTGACGGTGTTTTGGTTATACGGGGCCAGCTTCTCAACCTCCTCACGGAGGTCATCGGGCCAAAAGAGCTGACCAATATGAGCAACGGGGCTGTTCCAGACAGAGATAGTGCCGTTAGATTGAACCGAGGCATTGGTGTGGGTCAAAAGGTGAGTGTGAACAGCACGTCCAGAGTAGTGTCCAGGGAAGATGGTCTCAAATTGGACGACGCCATCGTGATCGGTGATCTGGATGCCACGAAGGAAGGTTGTGTTGATACCTGCCTGGGGGGAGTCGACGCCGGAGTAAACGCCAGTGGCATTGCAGTTCCAGACATCGGTAGCGAGCTTGGGGACGGGCTCGCAGGTAGAGACGTCAACGTATTGGACCTCTAGGAACAGAGGTACTCCATCGCAAAATTCCTTCTCAATGGTGTTCGATCGCAAGTATTCACCAACGATATAGTATGGGCCAGCAGTAAGCTCAGGAGCAAGGATACAGCTAGTGTTTGCGTCGAAGACGTTCTCGATGGAAGTGAACATGTCATTGTTGGAGATACCAGTCATGTTGTGGTTGACCGCTTCCCAAGATGTAAGGGCGGCAGCATCACGGCGGTGCTTCTTGGGAGCTATCATCTCATTAGTCGCCACTCACGCAGTCTTGTAAGTAATCACACATACTCGTTTTGATGTTCAGTCTTTCTCGCAGATCCTGAACCTTTTGCGCTCGTCGAGCGATTGAGCGGGCTTTCAAAGCCTGTGCATTCACGCCACCAGAACATTGATCCAAGGACCTCTGGCCGAGGTTTGCCACCGAATCACGGAGGTGGATCTGCCTCTTCATGTGTTCATGGCTGTGAGACTCGCCAGGGTGTGCCCAAGAAAGGCTTGACAGCGTCAGACTGGCCGAGGCCAGCAATTTGAAGGAAACCATGCTGATGGAATTGCAGAAAGAAGAGAAGCCTGCAGAGGTGATGAGGAATTGATCTCTAGAAACAGTGATGATCAATTCCTCTTATATTCCTCTTATACCAAGGAAGTCATACCCATGCGTTTCTCGTAGATGGACCCGCTTACGATTCAACATGCACAAGCCATCCCATCGACCATTGGCAGTGGGTCCGGATCTTTTGCGATGGCACTTGCGCACTGCGTCTCCCACATCCCGAGGATGGAGTTAGCGCCCTGTTTCCGGCAATTGGTTGTGGGGGCAGATGTAACGGAGCCTTATTACCGGGGCTGCGTTTGAGGAATAGGATAAAAATGACAGCCATTCGTAATAGATAACTGGGGATTGGGGAATCAAGAATGGGTGCGCTCATTCATAGGCGGAAATTTCCCCAACATTGACGGCAGCTACCTGAAAGAGGCTGTCGCCCGTATTCTTTACTCCACAGAAACCATCACGTCGGGGCGAGGCACAGTTTGAGCTCACCGGACACGGCTGTACCATTGTCTTGAAAACTATGCGCCCCTTTTGGTGATTTGATCAAATTACACTTTACAGTATGCGAGTGCCTTGTTTAGAAATCCCAAAGTGTCGCTAGTCTTGCCATAACATCATTAAATTCGTCATTCGTGACGTGACGTAAGAAACGTCTTTGAGCCACTAGCCCCCATCCCTTGATCAATCAAAGTCTGTATAATCAGAGATTTAGTCTACTTCCATCTTCTTGCTTCTAATTGGAGGGGTTTTGTGGTGTTTTTACAAGAGTATGCTTGGCCCTGCTGTCGTCTTTATCCCGAACCCATGTGAGCTTTTGTTTACCCCTGGGATCAACCAATAGGCTTCTTGGCATTTCAAGCAAGCCAAACAGGTTTCATGTTAGTTTCTTGTTCCTGAAAATCTTTCGAGGTGCGTCAGGGAACATTAAGAAATGGCGCCACGCATTGCTTGGCCGATGCCATCAGTTCTTCTCCCACCTCCCATTGGGCATTGGCCAATTTCGCCGCCAGGCTGCTCCTGACGCAAGGTGGTGGCGAGTGGCCCCGCAGACGCGCGTATTCTCCTGTGCGTATGAGATGTAAATGTGTCTTCGCTAGTCTATACAGAGGTGTTTGAGACCAGTCACTGTTGACCCCCTGCAATAAAACACGCCCAATGGAGAATTACGAAGTGCACAAGCGTGGGCCGACCCACAAGCACGCATTCACGCAAAAGGAGTGTTTGAGAAGAGAAGGCCAATGAGAGAGCCATTTTCAACCTATTGCAAGGTACCACATAAATACACGCAACCAGCTGACTACGTAATTATGTGAGGCTTCAACCGTCAAGGTTGCGGTGAGCCCTGTAGCCTTACCGGGTGCGTGCCCGAGGCCAGAGGCTGGTCCAAAGAAATCTCCATAAATGAAGCTTACTTAATCGGGGCTTGCGGAACGTGCGCCGACACAATCCCTTATTCGCAAGGAGAACATGACCAGGGACAGCCGGAATACCGCTCTCCACTGTCGTCACCACCTTCCACGGCGAAGGTCTCCTCTGTTCCGATTAGTCCATCTCTCATATCAAGCCCACAAGCAATTCAGACCCACCCCCGCTCCCGAGATTGCAGCAAGATTCTGGTGGAACTCTCGGAGTCGCCGAAAGCCCACCACATTGGCTGGATACGTGGATTCGGAACCCTCTTAAGCCTTGAGGCCGGTGTTAAGACTCGCAAAATGTTCAATACACGTACAATTTTTTCGTGGCGCGCTGAACTCGGCCATAACAATGTCTATCATTTACTAAACAATCCATTGGCCTCCACCAGGCTATCAAGATCCACTAAGCACTCCGAATTTATGAGATTGATGCAGCATTCCGAATTCTAATACGCTCACCTTTTGAGATAACTTATCAATTGCCTTTTCGGATATAGTAATTCACAGTAAGAATTTCAGGGCTTCAAATATTTGTTACTCATGCACACCTTTCCTTATAAGCACGAGAGCAAATACTACGGAGGAAATTCACAACAACCCACCTTCAACCTGCATCCTTAATGATAATTTCAAGTATAAATCCATTGCAGTGTATTTTATCTAGCCTGAAAGCCGAGAAAGGGCTCGTTCATGATAGGAACGCGAGTCATGAACAGGGATGGATAATCTATCAGTTGTGTCGTCTTGTGGGGCGTCCGACCCGCAAAACAATATTTTCTCCACGACAACTCCAAAATCACGGGTTCAGATATCTTATTATGACTCAGGCAACTTTACAATGGCTTCGGTTATTGCCTGAAGATAACGCTCAAAAAATAATTCCTAAGAGCAACGGGAGGACGGAGCAAAAAGAAACTGGATGGCGTACTGGGACAATTATGCTCCCGGCAGGGCTTGAACCTGCGACCTTCGCATCACCAACACTTCTGAGTTAAAGTATTAGTACGAAGCTCTAACCAACTGAGCTACGGAAGCCTTCCAATTTGATTGGTGCCGGTCAGCGTTATGTCAGCCTGTGAACCTCCACGCTTTAGTGCCTCCGAATTGATACCATTCTTGCCAATCTAAAGTGCATCCTTCATTCCAGTACAATTTTTGTTTGTATTTAGTGTTGCGGTAGATTAATCACGTTGATATTAGCTATTCTACCTTCAGTGTTGAAGGAATCTTAGGTTAGTTTTCATAATTCACCAATCTTCTGTCTTCTGCAGAGAATCAATCCGAAGCACCGCAGATATTAAGATTCTACGAATATAACCTTGCTAGTCATAAGTAAAAACACCTCTACGGGATCTCGTACATTTTAGTCAACGACGGTGAGTTACATGTGCCTTAGATTTACATTGTTGAACACTCATCAGACTCAGGTTCAAAGTCATCGGCGGATGAAGTTGGTCGCTAGTGTAGGGTAGCCAATGCAAGACGCGATGGAATGATTGCCCATTGGTGCAAAGCGCGTTTATGTGGGGCCTCAACCATCGGTCGGCTTTACGGACGTCGCTTTTGCCCGAAGTCATAAATCCGCCGAAGATGATGATGCCAAAGGTACCTGATGCAAAGCTATTCTGGTTTTAGTGTGATATATGGATTGGAAGGATAGGAGGTTGTCCTGTAGGTAGGCAAGTAGTAAATATAAATGGGCGTGTCAGCCCTCGAACTGATTGTATTTAACCCAGCCCAACAATCTCTCATCTTGTGCCACCGAACCGAAATTGATCTAAGCCATAATATTCATCGCCATGCAATCGTCGAAGTTGATGAGAGCTGTAATTTGTGAGGTAGCTGGACCCACCTCCGTCCTCGTCGAACATCATGTTCCTATACCCGAGCCACAAATTGGACAAGCACTGGTTAAAATCCTAGGGTTTGGACTCAATCGCGGAGGTAAATGAAGCATCGAAAATATTTTTGAGCGGCAACTAATGCCTTTAACTTTAGAAATGTTATCTCGTCTCGGACAAGGTCACATGGCACTTCCTCAAATCTTGGGAATTGAATGCTATGGAATAATTGCTAGGTACCACGAGTCTGAAAAAGACCAGCCCCTCCCAATTGGCACTCAGGTTTTCACCTGCATGGGAGGTCTTGGACGGAATTTACCTGGATCTTATGCCGAGTATACTTGCGTCGCGACCGAGAATATTCGACATGTTCCTTCAAACAATGTCTCCGTATCACAACTATCGGCCTTGCCTGAAATGCTCCAGGCAACATGGGGAGCACTGACAGCGGGACTGGATATTCAGCCTGGAGATAAAGTGCTGATACGCGGCGCAACTAGCTCCATCGGGCTTTGTGCGATTCAGTTGGCTCGTAAACTAGGGGTAGCGCATGTCACGGCAACGACTCGGAAGCAGGAAAGAGTCCAGATGCTGAAGGATATTGGTGCTGACGAAGTATTCATCGATGCCGGACACGTTTCGGAGGAGCTCAAAGGCAGAGATGGTTTTAATAAAGTCATGGAGCTTGTGGGGACATCTACACTGAGGGACAGTATTCTCTGCGCCCGCGAGAAAGGAACAGTTTGCGTTGTTGGCAATCAAAGTGGTGGCCCCTGGACTATGGAAGGATTCTGTCCATTCTTCCTTGGATTGCCAAACAGGGTTAGACTTTGTGCGTACGGCGGAGGGCCGACAGATCTACACGCCGTGCCGCTCGAGGAGCTGCTCGAGGACATCGAACGGGGAACCATCAAGATACCAATTCGGGTATTCAAGCTTGATGGGATCAGAAAGGCTCATAAAATTATGGAAGAGGGTGGCGGAGGGGAAAAGATGGTGGTTGTTTTAGAGACTTAACCGCACCGAGTAGGTATATTGTTCAGAGTATCGAGGTCTCTCTAATGGCTGGAAAATAGAAGGTCTGGTTAGTTATAATTACGGAATGAGCTCACGCTGGCAAAGCGAGAAGCGAGAAGCGAGCGAGCTGGAAAGATAAAAGGTGTTTATATATAAGATACTTAAGGAATATAAATCTTTAATTAATCTTATAGTAAAGTAAGAGCTAGGATAGATAAATTA